>PVLC010009325.1:0-54507 GCA_004027655.1 Graphiurus murinus | reverse complement strand
CGCCACTGGACCGGGACCATGCCATACAGGGCACTTGAAGCCAGGTGGAAGGACCCGTTGACGGGTCTCTGGAGGGGACCTGATCCCCTCATTAGTGTGGGATGAGGATTTGGCTGTGTTTTCCCCATCGGGGAACCCCGACCCATCTGGGTACCAGCCAGAGATCTTAAACACTGTCCTACCCCGGCTGGGGAATGCCTATCTATACCTATCCCAGAGGGCTCCACGCCCCCCGAGGAAGTCTCTCTTGTATGCTCTCTTATAGGAGACCTGCCCCAATGGCTTCATTCCTCCTGATGACGCTGCTGCTGGGAACCTCAGAAAACCATGGATGGAAAAAGGATTCGGCGATCCTAGACAGCCCCAAGCCCCAACCCTCCTTCAGAAGACATCGGAGATCCGTACACCAACTACTTCACTAGTCTGAAAAGACTGGTCTACAGGCTATAGGCTGCCACCCTAATGCAGGGCAGAGAAAATGGCTGCCCAGGAGCAGTGCTCACTCCCATCTGATGGTCAGCTCCTAAAATAACTCCGGCTGCACCTAAAAAGCCCCCTCCCCAATGCCCCTGTAATCAGTTTTGTAGCCCAATACCGAGAGCCTGCTGCCAAGTCCGATGACCTATATGGGCATCGTGAGCCTTACGATGGTGTTGCCAGCCTATGCCCCACACCCCATAAGGCCCCAGGAAATCCAATGACGGGTAAGACCCCTTAAAGTTAGGGGCAACCTAAGACAGGATCCCTGGGCACTGGCTCCCCAGAGTCCAAAAGGTGACAGTGTGTCCAATGACGGGTAAGATCCCTTAAATGATAGGGACAACCTAAGACAGGAACACTGTTTACGAGGACTTCTTAGGGCTTAAAACAAAGAAAGGGGGATATGTAGGGATTGCTCATGTTATGTGGCATTGGCACTTACAGAAGGCAAGAAAAGGTGGGAAGACAAAGAATAAGTAAAGAACAAGAGCAAGAGAAAGCAGTATCAACTAGTAACAAATATAGAAGATATTGATCCAAATATATCAAGAATCACTTTAAACATTGTCAACAGTAAAACACAAAGATGACCAGTATGATCAAAAGAGAAAAAGATCCAACTATATGTTGTCTATAATAAACCTATTTTAGGAAGATAAATAGATAAATTGTGAGGGTAGATAAATAATTCATTGAAGACAAAGTGGACTTTAGGCCAAGGATGAACCCACTGTCATAGTTGAGGACTTGAGCACTCTTCTATCAGAAATGAACAGATCCAGAGGGCAAATCTAAATGACATCTGTAGACTAGTTTGTCAAACAGCACCATAGTATACATTTTTCTCATGCTTCCATGGGATATCCATCAACATATTGTGATCCATAATACACAGCTTAATAAATTTTAAAGAATTGGAATCACTTAAAGTAAGCTCACAGATTACAATGAAATTAAACCAGAAACCAATAAAGAGGGAGGGAGAGAGAGAGAGAGGAGAGGAGAGGAGAGGAGAAGAGAGAGAGAGAGAGAGAGAATGGAACCTCCCCTATAAAAAAAAAAAGAAAGAAAATACTTGGAGACTTGGCAATTTGTAAATGCACTTCTAAATAGTACCTAGTTCAAAGAAGTATCAATAAAAATTGTAAAATATATTTCGCAAGCAATGCAAATGAAAATGCAACTCGTATAAATATGTACAATACAGTAAAAGCAGTGTATGGAGGAAAATGTATAGCATTGAATGCAAATGTTTGGAAATAATACATGCATTTGGAAATTAATTGCAACAAGCCTGAGGTTTGGGTATTTTATGTGGCTTTATCTTGTCACTTCTGACAGAATCTCCCTAGAGCCATTTCACTCAGCAAAGTCTATATCAATCAATCAAGATGATATTTACTATCAGTTGTGATGCATCTCTAGAATAATGCAATTACCCAGTAATGTCAAGAATAAGGAACTAAAAATTCATTTTTATTTGTTTATCTGATGTAGCTTATTTTTCATTAATTCAAGGCTAGGGAAATATTTTTTAGACTGTAATATCACCATTCTCCATAGAATAAATTATCAAATAATACATTTCTTATTTTTAAAATATTTTCCATAGAAAATGACATTTATGTAGTATAACATTTATGATAAATATATAATATAATTCATCTATTAGAGTTATATAATTAACTCATCTATAATTCTATATTAAATTTGATATTTTTACAGATTTAAAATTACTAAAAATATGTTCACTTTTTGTTTCCTTTACCTAGAGACCTAACAATCTTTTTGCTATATGTGTATTTCAGGAATTGTTAGAAGTTTCTCCCACAGATTTATGTGATAAAAAAACTGTCATAGACCTGAATACCAGAGCCTCAGAAAACAGGCTATACTTTTATTTTTATGAGACACTCGTTGAACTTGAGTTTCTATGTGGATCACTTAGTTATGTTTTGTTTGAGGGTTATATTTATAAAAGAAAAAGTGTAAAAAGACCCTGAGATTTTCATGAAACTCCACTTGTTCTATTTCTTTACACACAATTCTTTGAAACAGAAGTTTGACCCAAAAAATCCTCAAGTTCAATTCTCTGTAGATGGTCTATTAATTTTGTAAAGGTGTCTGTGTCTGACTCCAACAATTAAATAATGCTGAATGACTTTTCAATATTTTTAGGATTAGTCAGAGTAAATAAAGTAATTTACTTAAAAATCAATAATTCACATAGCATATGGTGTTTTCTAACCAAAGATTCCATAAAAATAATTTATGTATTTATTGAGTTTATACAAAATTTGTCTTAATAAAATTTTAATAACCTTTATGGATTTTTTGAAAACTTCCTGTCTTAGCATTTTAGGAGATTGTAACTTAGTATTAATTAGAAAATTAATTAAAAACTGTATTACTTAGCCAGGCATGGCAGTACTCTCCCTGTAATCCCAGTACTGTAAACCCTGTAATCCCAGGCTGAGACAGGAAGAAGTCAGGTTCAAGACCAGCCTCAGCAACTTAGTTAAGACCCTGTTTCACAGTTAAAATCAAAATAGGGCTGGAAGTAGAGCTCAGAGGTAGAATACCCTTGGGTTCAATACCCAGTATCCTCCAACATACACACACACACACACACACACACACACACACACACACACACACACACTGCATTACTTTTACTTTAAGATTTTCAATCATGTACAAACCCCAATTGTGATGCTTAAATACTATTTTCAACAACTACAGGATTTTATTTTTGAAAATGTAATTTAGTCTTGATATGTTTACAGGCTATATTTACAAATGTGATAAAATATGACTATAACGTTAGGCAAAATTAAAAATTGTGAAAATCGGTATTACTATAACACAGAAATCATATGCATATTATTTACTTCCCTAAGTAATCAAGTTTGAGCATAATTAGGTCACTGATTGGGGCAGTTGCCTTAATCAATATTTATTGCCTGCTGCATGTTATTTAATTTTTAGAGAAATTTTTAGAAAAAACCTTCAGACTTCCCTTTCTTCTGATGGTCTTGACAGATTTGAGTTATTGGCCTGGTATTTTGTGAAATATTCCTATGTTGAACTTTGGTGTTTTTCTCATGATTACAATTTGGTCATGTCACGTGCTTGAGGGAGCCAGGCAGCATAGGTAAAATCCTTTTTCCATTCCATCAACACAAAGGTGTGTAGTGGCAGGATCAGGTCTTGCTGCTGATGTTAACCTTAATCGCCTGACACAGGTAGTATTTTTTTCAGTATTCTCCAGCCTGCCACCATGCCCTGCTTTCTTCATTATCCTTTCAATGGGATCAATAGTGATTATCTCTTTTACATTTCATTATTACTATTATCTTTTTTTCTATTTTATTTTGTTTTTGTTAGCCTACCAGAAGTTTATCAATTTTATTGATCTTTTCAATGAAACATCATTTGGTTACACTGCTTTTCTCTATAGATTCTTGTTTTCAGATGTTTGACATCTATTATAATTTTGGTTGTCACTTCTTATCTGCTTGATGTAGACTTAAGTTTCTCTTTCTCTTGTTACCTAAATTGGAGCTTAGGTTATTGACTTTTCATTTATTCTTATATGACATAGGCATTTTCTGCTATATGTTTGTTTCTAAATATTACTTTCACTGAATTATCACAAATATCTGTAAGTTGTATTTTCATTTAGTTCAAAATATTTTATTTTGTTTTGAGACATCTGTGACTCCATGCATTCTATTAAAAGGAGCTGATTAATTTCTAAGCATTTGAGGATTCTCAAGCTATCTTATTGACTTCTAATTTAGTTGTGTTGTGGTCTGAGAACTTACCTTATATAATTTTCATTATTCTAAATTTAGGACAAGTTTTATTATTTAGAACATGGCAGTTGTCAGCGGATGTTCCACATGAAGTTGAGAAGAATCTGTCCTCTAGTGTTGGATTGGATATTTCATAAATGCCATTTAAACATCTTTGTGGTACTATATGATGTACTCATTTGATGGTACTATTCTCATCGACTTTCTTTTCCATCGACCTTATCTGTCGATTGCTGACAGAGGAGGATTGTGAGTCCTCATGGCTACAGATTGAGTTCTCCTTTTCTGCATCCACTTTAGTCAGTCTTTGTCTCTCATGTATCAATGCACTGCTGCTGGGTTCCTTACTCATTTGGGATTGTTTTGTCTGAGAGGATTGACTCATTTAGCATGATGTAATTCCATCCTTAATCTCTGATAATTTTCCTTGTCTGAAAATAATTTACTAATCCATCTTTCTTTTGATGAAACAGTCCTTATTAATCCACTATCACAATCTCTGTCTTTTAATAGGTCAGTTTATATTATTTGCATTAAAATTATGGATATAGTTGCATTAATATCTTCCATGTGTTTAGTCAGTTTCTATTGGAAGCACTGTCCTTCATTTCTGTATTTTCTAACTCCTTTGGATTTAATTTAACATTTTATATTAGTTCACTTTAACTCTTCAGTTAGCATGTAAATGTTACTTCTTTAAGGAAAATTCTGGAATGGCTGATCTATAGTGCCCAGTAAACTTTTCAAACTAAGTCTCCCTTCAAGTAGCAATGTACTATTACATTTGTTTGCATGTGCTCATGATGGAGTATGCCCACTTCTCCACTTCTGTAACTTTGACTTCAATTTCATTGATTTAACTTACCCTAATTCTGTAATCACACAATGCATTGCTACTATAATTACTTTAATAATAAAACAGATTTATGCCTTTTCCAATGCTTTTCCTAACATTAGGTGGATAAGAGTTTCTGACAAATGTCTTTTTCTTCCCTCCCTGAAGAAATTTTAATACTGTTACCAGCAACCCAGGCTAGAGACTGCTGGGATTCTCACAGACTAGAATCCATCACCTCCATCAGATATAAGAGAACGTAAAATAAAAACAAAAATACATTTAATCACAGTTTGTCTCAAATTAGGAAAACAGTTAATGGACCTCTGCCTTCTTGTTATGAATGTTAAAATTCCTAGGAATAAAATCCAGGAAATACACATATGTAGATTTAGCCAGGCTGTGCTAGCCAGAGGTATGTTAAAAGACCATATACCATTTTTAAAAAATTTATTATTATTATTATTATTATTATTATTATTATTATTATTATTATTATTTTGCGGTACTAGGGATTGAACTCAGGGGCGTTCTACCTCCAAGCTATATCCCAAGCCCTATTTCTTATTCTTTATTTTGAAACGGAGTCTCACTAAGTTGCAGAGTGCCTCACTAGGTAGCTGAGGCTGGCCCCGAACCCCGATCCTCCGGTCTCAGCCTCCCAAATGCTGGGCTTACAAGCGTGCGCCACCACACCCGGCCAGATATCATTTTTTTAAACCTTTGCTGACAACCAGGCTTTGGGGATCGTTTCAGTCAACATTCTCACTACTGTACCCCCCCAAAAAACTGACAAAGACAACTTAAAAGAAGGAAGATTTCTGTGAGGTCTGGGGGGCATTCTAAATCCAAACCATTACAGGGACTGTACCTCAGTTTCCATCATCAGCATGAAGACATTCAGTTGTAGAAAAACAATTTATCAAGAAATTAGGAGCCAGGTGTGACGGTCCACACTTGTAATCCCAGCATTTGGGAGGCTGAGACCGGAGGATCCGGGTTCGCGGCCAGCCTCAGCTCCCTAGTGAGGCACTCTGCAACTTAGTGAGACTCTGTTTCAAAATAAAGAATAAAATATAGGGCTAAGGGTATAGCTCGGAGGTAGAATGCTCCTGGGTTCAATCTCCAGTACCACAAAAAAAAAAAAAAAAAGACATTAGGGAGATTTTTTAATTTTTATTTCAAAGGGACTCTGTTACAGTACTTCTTGCATAGCATTTCTGTTCATAATTAATTGTTTTTCCTTAACTCTTGAAGAATAACTGCTGGATAGGGTATCAGAAATTTGTGAGTTTTCTTCCTTCATTGCACCTCTCTCATTTTGCTCAGAGGGCACGTGGTGAAAGGGCTGATGAGCTGCTTATCCTTGCTCCTCACCTGCAGAGAGGATTGTTTTGTTTGTTTCTTGTTTTCTTTTTCTGGCATTTCAAGGAATGTGTGTTTGTGTTTTCTTTTTTTTTTTTTTTTCAATTTTGTTTTCTTGGTGTATTGTAATTATACTTCTTAATGAGGTACAAGCTGGTAAAGGCATACATGCACAAAACACTCATTTAATCCTTCTCCAGTTCCCATGCCATTCCCTCCCCCTTCCCTCCTTCTCAAGTTCAGTTTAGTGATTGACTTTGATATGTTTGTGAAAGTACATCATGTGTATTAGGGTATCCTCCCCACCACATCACCTTCAGTTAAGTTACTTTATTTGCTCCTCTAAGGTTTCTTCTTCTTCATCTAGAGTCCCTCTTATGACCCATTTTCTCCCTAGATGCTGCATATTAGGAAGAGCATCCAAGTTTTTTACTTTTTGTGCCTGACTAATCTCACTTAATATAATGTTTTCTGTTTCCATCCATTTCTCTGCAAGTGACATGATTTTGTTTTTCTTTATGGCTGAGTAAAATTCCATTATCCCATAATTTTGTAATCCATTCATCTGGTGATAGACATCTTGGCTGCTTCCATAGTTTGGCAACTGTGAATTGTGTGGCTAGAAACGTAGATATGTATGCATTAATCTAGTAGTTTTGTTTCCATTCTTTTGGGGAGATACCCAGAAGTGGTATTGCTGGATCATATGTTAGGTTCATTCTCATTCATATGAGAGTCCTCCATACTGTTTTCCAAAGTGGTTGCTCTAATTTGCAATCCCACCAATAATGTAATAGAGTTCCCACTTTTTCATACCCTTGCCAGCATTTGTTGTTTTTCGTGTTTTTAATGATTGCCATTCTAATTTGGGTTAGATGAAATCTCAGGTTAGTTTTGATTTGCATCTCTTTGATTGGTAATGATGTTGAACATTTTTCATATATTTATTGGCCATTTGTGTTTCTTCTTTTATGAAATGTCTATTTATTTCACTTGCCTATTTTTTAATTGGGCTATTTGTTTTCTTAGAGGTGAGTTTCTTGAGTTCTGTTTGTCTTTTCCAATATTTAGTTAATGCTTCCATCTCTTAGGTTAGTCATCTGTACTTTTATTTTCCTACTTTTGTTCCATTAGAGTTCTTAGCATTCTACATCTGATAGTTCCTACATCTCTGCCCTTTCTGAGTGCTTCTGATGCTTGCTCTGTCTCTTTCTCTTGCTTTTTAGCATGCCTTGCAATTTTTCATTGAAAACCAGACACAATATATTGGGCAACAGAGATCAAAAGGCTTTCATTATGAGGCATTCTATAGTCACTCTTTGGCTATTTTTTTTTAATCTGCTGGGATTTGGGCTGCATTTGATGTTCACTGTAGGTGAGATGCCTGACAATTTAAACTTGTTTTTATGTTTTTGTAATATATTTTGTCTAAATATAAACATTGGATTTCTGTAAGTGTGTCTACCAAGGAATGCAAGATTTGAGTGCTGTTTGTGTATTTGTGTGTCCAGGGAAGGCAAACAATGCATGGTCTGATGATTCAGGTGAGGTTTAAAGGGGCCTGTGTCTCTAGGTTGACAGGCACACATTTCTATCCAGTTGTTCAGCCTCTCTACTCACCATAGAGGCAACAAGAAGGTTCCAGGCAGCCACAGTGGGAGAAATCCCCTTTTCCTAGCTAAAACTGGGTTGGGTAATACCATTTTTCTATGCTAGGGAACATGTTTTGGGAATAATTCACAACATTTTGTTCTTAACTTTTGGCCACAGGCACAGATCAAATTCTGGGATCTTTGCCATGAACACTTGGTGAGTTTCTTTTTTTTCTTTTTTCTTTTTTTTTTTTTTTTTTTTGCGGTACTGGGGATTGAACTCAGGGTCATTCTACCTCCGAGCTACACCCCCAGCCCTATTTTTTATTCTTTATTTTGAAACCAGGTCTCACTAAGTTGTGGAGTGCCTCACTAAGTAGCTGAGGCTGGCCTCAAACCCTGATCCTCCGGTCTCAGCCTCCCAAATGCTGGGATTACAAGTGTGCGCCACCACGCCCAGCTTGGTGAAGTTTCTATAGGTAAAATACATAAAAGTTTAGGTCCCTCTTTCAGAACTGGGACTTCCTTATTCTTGTGCTAATTCACAATTAGTACACAGAAATGCTTGAACATCTCTTGTAAGTATTCCTGCAGCTTAGAACTTGAGAGGTGATAGAGAAAGCCTATCTCACTGTGTCCTCTAGGATCAGCCTGTCTCTCCAGATTTCTGGGGAGTGGTTTGTCCTACAATTTTAAGTTTCTAATTTATCCAAGAAAATACTGTAACTTTTAATTATTACAGCTTTGACTCATATTATAAACATGGGAATTAAGCTTCCGTATTCTGTACGTGTTAGGGCTAAACTCAGAAAGTCTGTAGCAGAACTAGTAATATTTATTTATTTTCATTGCTTTTGATAATTTCAGAGACAATGTTCTCATCCACTTTGGGCCAGTATCTTCTCAGGAGAGTATATCTGGTGTTACATTTATGTATAGATATGATTTCTCCTTTATCTCAAATACTGTATTTCTTTTATTGCTTGTTCTTGGTTTCTGAATTACTGAGATATGTCTTTTGCTACTACATATGCAATTTCTTGTCATGTATATGCACAATGGAACATAATTCAGCCATAAAATGTAATAAAGCCTTGTAATTTGCAGCAACATGAATGGGATTAGAGGACTTTATATGAAGTGAAATAAGTCAGGCACAGAAAGACACATACTGTGTAACCTTCTAAAAATGAGGAAACTAAAAAAAGTTGAGCTCATGGAAGAGAGTAGAACATGGTTACTAAGGCTAAGACAGTGTGAGGAGAGGCCAGAGAGGAAAATTAGAGAATGACTGCCAAAATACACTTAGGAGGAATAAGTTCTAGTGCTCTACCACATAATAAGGGACTACTTCACAACAATTTATTATGTCTCATAAATAATTAAAAGAAAGAAGTTAGTAGCCTGCAAACACCAAGAAATGATAGACATTTAAAGAGATGGAAAAAATAATAATCCTGGTTTGATCACTACACATTGCACAAATTGCTTATATATATATATATATATATATATATATATATATATATATATATATGTATATATACATTACATAATAAATAATAAACATATATTACATATGAAAATTACCACACTATACCACATACATGTTCAAGTATCCTGTCAATTAAATTAAAAACAAAACAAAAAGTGTGTGCTGTCTAAGCATCCTTAAATACATTCTTAACACAGGAAAGACTTCTTGTCTTCATTCTTTTTTTACATATTTTTTCATGTTTATTTATTGAGTTGTTCCATTCATCTTAAATAAAAGAAAGAAGATTTGATTTTAGTGGCACATTTAATTTCCTATAAATTTTGCAGAAAAGTGTTTGTCAGCTTACTTGAAAATTCAACCATTTATCTTTGCTCAAATTAGTTTATTATTCCTAAAATTCTAAGAATATTTTCACTCAATTTTATCTCCTTTAACTTGTGACTTTATTTTTGATTTGCTAATTAATTCATTTATTTTCATTCTTGCATGAACTTATAATTTGCTAACAGATTTTCTAAAAATTTCAACAATATTTTAGATCAAATATTTGATTAAGATGTTACAAATAAATTTATATGTAGTTATGGCTTTTCTTTTTGTTAATATTAATATTATATAGATATATCTATATATCCATTTATAATAGTCATTGCTAAATTTATTCACTTATACATCTACTTATTATAAGTTTTCCCTTCCGTTAACTTAATATGCAATTAATACTATGATTCTTGCTTTAATTTTTTTTACATTTACTTTAAAATTCTAGGTGACTTTAATTTTTATTACCATTGGCTGTTTTTTAAGATCCAATCTTGAGTCCATGAATTGCATTGATTATGTTTTCTTTATTTAAGTCAAAGACATATTTAATATTTTTGTCTTCAATTATGTTATGCTTTTTAATATCACTAATTATACTTTCTATTATAAATTTACATACTGGTGCATTTTTAATGTTCTATTCTGCTTATTTGAACAATTTTAAACACTTTTTGTAAATGTAATAGCTACATTAATAAATTTGTCTAATTAACTTTAATCATCTATTTTGGCAATTAAAGCTGAAGGTGTTCAAGAGAAAATTAGCAAACTCCCAATCCCTCTTCTACCCATTTCCCTACCTGAATATAATTATGTTATTACTTTAAGTTATTTTTGTATCAATGGAAAGTATGTACATTTCTACTTACTAGAGTTCAAAATACTTAAATTCTCTTCCATACACATATTCTCCTACTATTTAATCTTATTGTTTCAAGGCTCTGCTGCAGACAGAGACTACTTGGTGATGGTTTCTGGAATGGATTTGGCTCAATGACCCTATTCTCTTAGATAAAGAAACACTCAACAATTAAAGAAGCTGAGAGAGGAATGCCATATTGCAGAATACGTCTTTGTCAATTGCTGATTCCAGCGTTCACTGAAATTTCTTTTTCCTATGGAAACAGAAATTGCAGAAAGACAGGTGAGCATCTGATTACTTCATTTTTTTTTTTCTGTCTGAATCAGCACCAATGGTTCATTCATCATTCATTTGGAGACTTTTGTGAGATATTGACAAATCGAGAAGGGTGGCACAAATGGCAGTACATAACCACTTTGGAGTGCTCCTCCCAGATCCAGCAACATCAATTCTGACATGAAGATAGACAGGACTACCAGGGCGGATCAGTACTGTAATATTAGTACACTGCTCACTTATTGAGCTGATGTGTGGCAGGCACAGATAATTTATATGGATTATCAGAAATCCTTGGAAATAGCATCAGGGATAGTCTAAGAAATAAGATATGTACAGATTAGTTAAGCATATTTTTACTATAGTATAAATCAATGAGCTTAGTTAATGGCAAAACCTAGATTCCTGTGAAAGTTGGGATGCTCTGAATCAGAGCTGGTAAGGTTTTAACAGTGTCTCAGTATTTGTTCATATGAATGAGCCACCAAGATGGCCATGTACTTCACTAGAATGAAGAATAAGAAGAAGAAGAAGAAGAAGAAGAAGAAGAAGAAGAAGAAGAAGAAGAAGAAGAAGAAGAAGAGGAAGAAGAAGAAGACAAGCAAACAATCAAAAAACAGAACAGTGCTTATTTGTTCCTAAGAAAGGATGCTGACTTTGAAAAATAAACAATGCATCTAAAGTAGATTACAGAATTCCACCACTCATGAGAAGCTAAATGAAGTTTGCAAATCCCTTTAGATAAAAGGAAGATGCCATTAACTGAAAAAATGATTATAACAAATTTAGTAATGCAGGTTGGCAGGGAAACTGATAATTAAAAAATTACAGCAAAAACACAGCATTCAGCCAAATCTCAAGGAATTAACACAAGTGAGTTATCTCCTGAGAAAAAAAACTAATATAAATATAATATCTCTTTGAATCTCTAATTGTGAATGTTAATATAGAAATAAATACATTTTCTCTGGTATTTCAAAATAAATGAGAAAAGATGCAATGTTTCTGAAAACTCATTTTTTTCCACGCTATTTCTTCATCCTCTGGGGTATTAGAGTCATACATGAGCGAAGAAAATTTTTGAAAAGACAAGATATTGAGAAGATTTTACTTTTAACTCTAGAAAGGAAAAGAAAAGCTAGGTTTCAAAAGAAAACACCAAATGATACCCTCAATTAAAAATATTTAGACTTTAGAAAGAAAATTAAAGAATGAGTGCTAGAGATTTAGGAAAATTAAGAAAGAAGAGAACAATATTGGAAACTAACTATTTAACCTACTCCCTTAGATTTATCCTGTCTCATTTTAACAGAAACTCATATGTAAGTAAAATAATGCTCACTAATATGAGAAGTTGCTAATTTTACAAGCATATAAAAATCTGTTCCTAAAAGTGTCTATTACTATGAGGAAGTGCTCCAAATTATGGAAATGAACAAGGATTTTTATGGCTGACTTATTCAGGTATCCATTACCTGCTGCTGAGTACAAAGACATACACACACACACACACAAACTTCAGTGACTTAAACCAGCAGTCAGTTTACTGATCATGAATCTGTGGCTCAGTACTTTGGGACCAGGTAGTTTTGGGTTGGGTAGTTCTCTGCTGGTCAGCTTGGGTCCTTTATGTGGTCGCAGTCATCAGTCTCTGAACTTAAGCTAGGTGGTCCAAAATGCCATTACTAGCATGCCTGTAAGTGGCACAGGCTGTTGTCGGACCTCCTTACTCACCAGGATCCCATCCTCAGGAGGCTAAACCAGATCTCCTGTTGTAGCTCACTGCAGCTCATCAATCTATCACAAGATGTCAAGGATGGATGCGAGACTGTATATTCCACCCCTGCAGGTGTTGAAGTACTGTCAAAACTTGCTTCCACTGCTTTGGGTCCACTAGCAGCACAGTCCCCTCTTCCCACTATTTTGTAAATCAGAAACAAAGAGGAGCTTTGCCGCTTGGGTCAGTTCATCAAGACATATTCAGGCACAAACCACCAAAACAACGTGTTGGTTACAGATGGTTTTGTTAGGAAAAAAGTCCTTCTCATTTAGCATTTTAAGAATAATTAATCGCTATGCTCACCTTGATGCCTGCCAAGTTTATATTCCCAATGAGATCTTGCAAACCAGACATCCTGTGAATTATTTACACTTTTGTGTGGAAGCTTATTTTAATACTTTGTAATTCCTAAATGCTAGCACTTAATAAAAAATGCAGATCACTGGTTAGGTTCAGTTTTAAATCCAAGGAGAAAACTAAGGAGAAGCAGATGAAGCATATTCTACTCCAAAAGCCCCAACAGAAAGAAATCTCCGTCACAGTGAAAATTTATCTGACAATCTTAATGAAAGAGCTGCACAGATTTTGATAGTGTTTTCTGCTATTTTCTTTTTTTTTGAGATCGCTTTTATTTGTATGGAACATTCATTTTACCCTTGTTTCTTTGTATTTTAATGCATTTCTCTTACCTGTCAAATACGAGCCTGTAATGACAGAGAGTGGTGTAACTCCTATAATTTCCAATTACCCTGAGGTGTGCTGTTGAGACTGAGATTTATTAAAGGACAATAAGATAACTTTCTTAGATTAAAAAAAGAGAGAAAACTTTGTTAAAGCATGCTTTTTGTTGTTCTTGTTTGCAGAAGTTTACCAACACCTTTGAAGAGCCAGAATGTTGTGCTGTGAATCAAATAAATGATAGATAGATTAAAGAATATTATAAATCAGAACTGAAGTTTATTTTATTAGCCAGAAGATATTGCATTTACATGCTGTCACTCAATGTTAATGAGCTAGTCCATGTCCATCTATGCACCTATTCTCAGTAGTGTTCTTACACATGACCTTCATATGCAGGAACATACTTTATTTCTTCCCACCACAAAACGTATCTGCTTTTTCCTCTTCCTAGAACACACGTTTTCCCCTCCATCCAGTCAACAGTTTCTTTTTTCTTTGTGTGTCAGTTAGATTACTGTTTCCTTGACTCTTCTGGTCTCTTCTATGATGCAACTCTTACTCATAACTGTCTACAGTTAAAGTTATCCATTTGCTAGAGCACTTACTCAATGGTCATTTCCCATCTATATTGTAAATGATGTGATTTTTGAACACTATTATTTCCTCAATACCTAAAGGACATTAATTATTGAATGTATGTGTAGTTTAAATCACCCAGCCATTACTTCTTGATGGACAGATTCTCCTGTTGACTCCTTGTCGCCATCTAGTGAGAGATGGGTGTTCCCTTAATGTCAATTCTTGTCCCTCCTCACTCTGTTTACTTTAGCTTATTGAAGAGGAAGTAGGGTTAAGAAGAGAGACACCTTGTGTACTGGAACAACTGTGCCCTCCGAGTTTGTTGTGTGTTTTCAACTGCAACTTCATTTTATGGTAGCTTCTATTTTGTTGGGTTCTTAGGAATTCCCAACTAGATAGTGACCTACAAACCCTTTCTACTTCTACAACACTGGCAAGTGGCAGGATCGCTTCCTGCATGTGTGCCTTGTTTAACAGGCCTACCTCTGATCAGAGTGCAGACAAGATGGCCCCCACCATACATGGCGTCCCTTGTCCTATGGGGACACGTGCACCCCAGCTCACTACATGGTAGGCGTGCAGCTGCTTCCATAAAAGTACCATGGGAGGCAGCTCCAGCCCCAGCTTCCCTCCAGACTTTTTTCCATTAAACACTATTTAGGTGAAACATACCAAGTCCTCAACAGTCTTAGGGTGAAGAGAACTGACTGCTCTTTACTCAAATCTCCCCAACCCTATCCTCAAAGATACATTCCCTCAGCTTCCCCTGCCTAGATGTTTTTGTTTGCTAAGTTGGGGATCAACTAAGGCCTTAAGAACATCCTTCCTAAGGCAGCCACTGGTAGTGAGGCACTTCAGTTGTTTATATCCAAGAGCCCTCTCAGTTTGGCTTCCTTTAATGTTCTTTAGGAATTTAAATGGATATGATTTATAAAGAATTCCATTTAATGACCTCTTAAACATCCACAGTTGTGCATAGACATGCACACACAAACACACACACAATGTTTTAGAGCCAAAAAATATATTTTTTTCTGATTTAAAACTTTGGTACAATTTGGCAGTATCATTTTGAAAATCTAGTTTTGAGCAGCACTCAAATTATTTAAATTTTTCTCAGTGTAAAATAATAAGTACTTTTTCCAAGAATTTAGGGTTTGAAGTGCCTTGAATCCTTTAAATACATTCAAGGGAGGAATATCAGCTAAGGAGAAAGTGTAAAAAGAAATTTACAGAAGTGTTCTTAGTTTAAAGGAATGGTAGTTTATGTAGAGGAAGTGTCTTCCATCACTTCTAAATTTTTAAATAGCTGTAAATTCAATATTTTATTTTCAACTTATACTATCAAAGGAATAATAAATGTTGGCTCTGTGTTTTAAAATGCAATAAGATTTTAAAGGAAGCTGCAGCTCTAAATGCTTTTAAAAGTAAATGGGAAGTGGGAACTGTGGCCCTGCATCCCCTGCTCACTTTCAAGCACATGATAAATGCAAACACTCATTAAGCAGCCTTGTTCCTGGAAGATTTCAAAAGAATAAAAATGTTTGAATTTTGACAGGAGTTTCCACTATTGCTTCTATTAGATCAATGTGGTTAATGCAAATAAGTACACACACACACACACACACACACACAACATGCTACTTTCTTTATACTTGTCAACCAGGTATAAAATTTTTCATGCTATTGAGTTGCTTGTGTTCTTTATATATTGTGCCTATTCACCTCTTTTTTTATTTTATTTATTTATTATTATTTTAATTTTTTTAATTGGTGCACTGTGATCATACATCTTTGCTAGGTACAAGCTGAAAAAGGCATATATGCACACATTTCTCATTTAACCCTTCCCTAATACCCACCCCACTCCCTCGACCTCCCTCCTTCTCAAGTTCAGTTTAGTGATTGACTTTGATATGTTCCTGAAAGTACATCATGTGCATTAGGGTGTCCTCCTCTCCCCATTACCTTCCATTAAGTCAGATTCTTTGCTCACCTAAGGTTTTCCCTTCTTCCTCTGGAGTCCCTCATATGTCCCTTTTTCGTCCTAGCTTCCACATGTTAGGGAGAGCATATGATTTTTTACTTTTTGTGACTGATTCATCTCACTTAACATAATGTTTTCCAGCTCCATCCATTTCCTTGAAAATAACATGATTTTGTTCTTCTTTATGGCTGAGTAAAATTCCATTGTGTACATATCCCATAGTTCTGTAACCCATTCATCTGTTGATGGACATCTTGCTGTTTCCATAGTTTAGCAATTGTAAATTGTGCAGCTATAAACATAGATACACATGCGTTGGTCTGATAGTTTGGTTTCCATTCTTTTAGGTAGATACCCAGAAGTGGTATTGCTGGGTCATATGGTAGGTTCATTCCCATTCGCCTGAGGATCCTCCATACTGTTTTCCAAAATGGTTGCACTAATTTGCAATCCCACCAGCAATGTATTAGGATTCCCACTTCTCCACACCTTCACCAGAATTTTTTGTTGTTTGTGTTCTTAATGATTGCCATTCTGATTGGAGTTAGGTGAAATCTCAAGGTAGTTTTGATTTGCATCTCTCTGAATGATAATGATGTTTAACATCTCCTCATACATTTAGTGGCCATTTATATTTCTTCTTTTGTGAAGTGTCTATTTAGATCCTTTGCCCATTTTTTGATTGGGTTATTTGTTTTCTCAGCTGTGAGTTTCTTGAGCTCTCTGTATATCCTAGATATTAGTCCTCTATCAGTAGAGTAACTGGCAAAAATTTTCTCCCACTCTGTGAGCTCTCTGTTGATGTTCTTGATAGTTTCCTTTGCTGCACAGAAGCTCTTCAGTTTAATGCATTCCCATGTATTGATCTTTCTTTGAGTTGCTTGTGCTTTTGGAGTCTTGTTGAGAAGGATTTTACCTATGCCTATGTGTTAAAGTCTTGGGCCTATGCCCTCTTCAAGTAGCTGCAAAGTCTCTGGCCTGACTTCCAGGTCCTTGATCCACCTTGAGTTGACTCTTATGCAGGGTGAGAAAGTGGGGTTTATTTCCGTTTTCCTGCATATGGTTAACCGGTTTTGCCAGCACCATTTGTTAAAGAGGCTATCTTTTTTCTGGTGTATGTTTTTGGCTTCATTGTCAAACATCAATTGGTTTTTGACAAAGGAGCCAAAAATATACACTGGAAAAAAAAGATCGATAGTTCATCAGCAATATAGGCCGATAGTTTTCTTTTCTTGAGTTGTCTTTATTTGGCTTTGGTATTAATGTGATATTGGCTTCATAGAATGTGTTTGGGAGGGTTCTGTTTCTCTCTATTTCACAGAATAGTTTGAGGAGTATTGGGATTACTTCTTCTATAAATGTTTTATAAAATTCACTTGGAAAACCATCTGGCCCTGGACTTTTGTTTGATGGTAAACTCTTTATTGCTGTTTCTATCTCTTTGATTGGTATTGGACAGTTTAAGTTTTCTAAATCTTCTTGACTCAATTTAGGAAGGCTATATGTTTCTAGAAATTTCTCAATGTCTTCTAGATTTTTCATTTTGTTGGAGTATAGTTTTTCAAAATAGTTTCCGATGATCCTCTGTATTTCCATACTGCCGGTGGTTATATCATCTTTTTCATCTCTTATTTTGGTAATTTGGGTTAATTCTCTCTTTCTTTTGGTGAGGTTGGCCAATGGTTTATCTATCTTGTTTATTTTCTCAAGAAACCAGCTTTTGTTTTGTTGGTTTTCTGTATTATCTTTTTATTCTCTACTTCATTAATTTCTGCCCTGATTTTCATAATTTCCTGTCTTCTACTAGCTTTGGGGTTAGATTGTTCTTGTTTTTCAAGTGCATTGAGCTGTGTTATTAGGTTATTTATTTGGTGATTTTCTGTTTGTTTTATGTGGGCACTCAATGCTATAAATTTTCCTCTTAGGACTGCCTTCAAAGTGTCCCAGAGGTTTTGATATGTTGTGTCTCTGTTTTCATTGATTTCTAGGATTTTTAAAATTTCTCCCCTTACTTCTTCTATGACCCAATCTTCGTTCAGCAGTGTGGTGTTCAGTCTCCATGTGTTTACATGGTCACTCTGAGTCTTCTTAGAGTTGATTTCTAGTTTCACTCCATTGTGGTCTGAAAAGATGCAGGGAATTATGTTACATTTTTTGAATTTGCCAGTGCTCACTTTGTGGCCCAGAATGTGGTCTATTTTGGAGGAGGTTCCATGTGCAACTGAGAAAAATGTGAATTCAGCTTTAGTTGGGTGAAAGAGTCTAATATGTGTCTAATAGGCACATTTGGTTTATGGTATTCTTTAGGTCTGAGGCGTCTTTACTGACATTTTATTTAGAAGATTGGTCTAGTGATGTGAGAGGAGTATTGAAGTCTCCCAATATAAGTGTATTGGGATCTATGTGTGTCTTTATATCATGCAGAATTTGTTTTATGAAAGTAACTGCACCTATGTTTGGGGCATAGATATTGATAATTGTTATTTCCTCTTGCTGGTTTGTTCCTTTTACTAGTAAAAAATGACCTGCTTTGTCTCTTCTGATAAACTTAGGTTTGAAGTCTAATTTATCTGATATCATGGTTGCTACTCCTGCTTATCTTCGAGTTCCATTGGCATGTATTACCTTACTCTAGCTCTTCATCTTTAGTTTTTGGGAATCTTTGCCTGTAAAGTGTGTTTTTTGCAGGCAGCATATAGATGGATTCTGAATTTTAATCCATTTTGCCACCTTGTGCCTTTTTATTGGGGAGTTGAGACCATTTATATTCAGTGTGATTATTGAGAGATGATTTTTAATTCCTAACATTTTGAGTTTTGATTTCTTTTTGTGTTTGTTCTTCTTTGCTTAGTTGTTTGCTTCCTGCAAATTATTATTTCTCTGGTTCTGACATTTACTTGTTAGTTCTTCTTTGTAGTTAATCTCTTTGAGTATTTTCTCTAGTGCTGGTTTGGAAGACATAAATTCTTTCAGTTTCTGTTTATCATGGAAGGTTTTTATATCCCGTCAATTTTGAGAGAGAGTTTTGCTGGGTATGAGAATCTTGGCTGCAAGTTATTTTCTTTCAGAGTTTGAAATATGTTACTACAGCCCCTCCTGGCTTTCATGACTTGATTTGGGAGGTCTGGAGTGATTCTAATTGGTTTGCCCCTAAATGTCACTTGGCCTTTTACTTTTGTTGCCATTAGAATTCTCTCCTTAGCCTCTATATTAGTCAACTTGATTACTATGTGGAGTGGTGAACCTCTTGTTTGGTCTTGTCTTGAGGGAGTTCTATATGTTTCCTGTACCTGTGTGTCAACTTCTCTTTCTATGTTTGGAAAATTCTCTGATATTACTTCTTTGAAAAGATTTTTTATTCCATTAGTTTCAACTTTTAATCCCTCTTCTATGCCTACATTCTTAGGTTATCTCTTTTTAAATTGGTCCAGATCTCATTGATATTTAATTCATACTGTCAATTTTTTTTCTAAATTATGTACTGTGGATTAATTTTTGGAATGATCATCTTCTAAGAGTAATATTCTATTTTCCATGTGGTGTAGTCTACTGTTTCTAGTTTGTATTGATGCCTTCATTTCAATTATTGCAACTTTAACATCCTTCATTTCCTTCAAGGCTTCGCTATAATTCCTGCTCAGGGTGTCAGATTCTTTGCTTATTTATTCCTTTATTTCTTTCCAGCTCTCTCTGCATTCTTTCTGGAAGTTTTGTATTGTTTCTATTATTAAATATCTGAATTGTTCTTCTGGCAATCTCTGCCATTCAGTGTTGTTGAGTTCTGTTAATGTCGGATTGTGTTGACTCATTGTTTCTTTGCTATTTTTCCTTCCCATGGTTTCCCTGTTCTTAAATTTATATCTTTGATGCTCTTGCAAGCTTTCTCTCAATTTATATATTTCTTATTTTTATTTTCTTTCTGTGAATAGTGTCTTTTACTGAGTTGCAACTACTCTAGGGTTTCTTCTGCCCACTCCGGTGGTTGCCTTTGGTGGGTTTCAGGTGTTGAGTTCTAGGGTCTGTTTGTTACTTCTGTTATAGGAATTCCTCTCAGAGATGTGAGTAGGGCAGTTGTGGTCTCTGTGTTTTTAGGCCTCGAAGTGGGATGTGTTGAGCTATTCCTTCTATCTGCAGAGGTGAGTTTATCCTTAGGGTTTGGTAGTACTTTCTGGAGGTTCACCTCTCTGGTCCAATCTCTGCAGTGGGGGTTTAGAGGTGTCTGCTGGTATATACAGGGACAGGTTGTGTTCAGTGGTAAAGATTGGGTGAGAAGTCACAGTGATGAATGCAAGAATAGGGTAAAATAGAAGGTATGGTCCAGTGGAATAAGAGATTGAGTGTTTTGTGGTGACATATGGTAAAGATTAGAGACAGTGGATATGTTGGGGATTCTGGTAGTCAATGTAGAGTTTTAGGTATGGTAGTATGCAATAGTCTTGATATGAGACAGAGAAAAAAGGAAAATGAAAAGAGAACAGAAAAAGTGTTGAGGAGAAGAATATAGATGGGAGAGAGGGAGAGAAGGTTGTAAAAGGGATAAGGAGGAGAGCCAACAAACTGAGCAAAAAATAACAAAGCATAAATAAATAAAGGCAATACAAAACAAAGACAGAGTAAAAACAAAAAAACAGAACACACACACACACACACACACACACACACACACACACACACAACCCAAAAACCAAACAACAAGAAACAAAAACAAAAATCCCTGCTAGTTTGTAAGTACAGAGCTGAGTTGGCCTCTGTAGCCCTTTTGGATCTGTGTGGATATTTTCAGCTTTTAAATATCTGCCCACTCTATTAGATTTTCAAGCATATATCTGGCATTCTTATTTGTTCTCTCCGTCAGTGCAGGTAGGGAGTTTCGCTGGTGCATCTCCTGCTGCAAGCTTGTGTCTCTGAGCTCTCCACAGGCCTGTCTGTGTTTTAGCTGATGGCAGGAGTGCAGCCTAAATGCCGGGCATTTTCCAGGGTTCCTGGAAGGTCTCTATGCCCTGTGGGCACTGGGTCCCTCCCACACTTCTCCTATCCAATTACTAGAAGGGCGGGTAACTGAGTCTGTCCTTTGTATAGGGGCCCCTGCACCCTGGGGGTGCAATTTAACTTACAGATCCCTGCTGCTCTGGCTCTGGTGGGAGGGGTGAGCTGGGGTGTCCTCGCCGCAGGCTTACGCTGGTTGTCCCAGGTGTTTCTGACCACTGTTGATCCTGTGGGGATATGCTGCCTGATTAAGGTGTGTAGTTCCGTAGTTGCTTACTCCACATCTGGTCGTTGGGTGCGCAAGAGGTCATTGGAGGTCTTGGTGCTAATAGACCCCACTCTGGGCAGCTCACAAAATGGTGGCCACTGGTTCGAAGCATGCACCACTGCTGTGCGTGCTCGCTCTGCCTCCTTTGTTCTCCCTGGGTTCTGTTCAGCTGTTTTTGTTGTTTTATTCATTTTTTTGCTGCTTTTCTTTTCTTTCCTTCCATCAAGAAGCTGCTTTTGAGGCAGTTTTGATTCAAGCTCTGCAGTGCAGTTGATCAGTTGATTGCTGCTCTGGCTCTGGAGGGAGAGGTGAGCTGGGGTGGCCCCACACAGGCTTACGCCGATCTTCCCATGAGTTCCAGTCACTGGAAGGTGTGAGGATATGCTGCCTGGTAAAGATGTGGACCTATGTCTGGTCGCTGTATGCAGTATGCAGGAGGTTGTTAGATATCTTGATGTTAAAAGACCCCACGCCAGGCGGCTGCCTCAATGGCTGCTGCCACTCTGCCGCATGATGCTGGTGCCCTGAGGATGGCCTCTCCCTGGTCAGCTTTCTGGGGTCTCTTCAGCTGTAGTTCAATTTTAGTTTTTTTGTGCTTTTTTTCTTCTGTCAAGAAGTTGCTTTTATGGCACATTTGATTCAAGCTCACAGCGCCTGAGGAGAGGTGTTTCACTCAGATGCCATCTTGGGCTCTCCCTATTTACAGATGTATTGTTTTCAAATATTTTCTACTGTTCTGTAGATGTCTCTTATTCTACTCATTGTTTCCTTTGCTTAGCAGGTTTTCACTTTGATTAAAATTTCACTTGTTTTTTTTTTTTTCTTTTATTTTCCTGCCTGTGTTTTTGATATTGTCTCCAAACAAATTCTTTGTCCAGAAAAATGTCAACACGTTTTATTTTCGCTCTGATTTCTTCTAGGATTTTCATGGTTTTAGGTCTTGTGTTTACATTCTTACTCCATTTTGAGTTGATTTTTTTTTTGCATATACAAGTCCACTTTTGTCCTACTGCATATGGATATCTAGATTCCCCCATCCTGTTTATTGTTTCATGTCACTCATTATTAGGGAAATGCAAATCAAAAATCACAAAGGGGCATCAACTCATACCTGTAGGAATGGCCAATAGCAAAAAGAACAAGGTGGCTCCTGCTAGTGGGATTCATTTTATTCCAGAGGCATTTTAAACCTTCATGTTGATCAGCCTCCCTCTTCTTTACATGCTACAAAAAGCACTGTGAGACCCAGTGGCTGTACAGAGCTAGCTATGGGGCTGGGATACAGCTCAGCAGTAAGTGTATTGCTGGATGTGTGAGTCCTTGGTTGAACCCTCAGTGCTGCAAATAGAAAAACAAGTGAATGAAAACTTGAAGAAGAAAAAAGCTAGTTACATCAACTAGTAGCTGTATGACTTAGTGTCATTACCTTAATTTCATTTTTGAACGTATGAGTCACACACACCCTTTATTAGAGAATCTTCAGGAAAACAAACAAACAAACAAACAAAACCAAACTCTGAACCATTTAGCAGAATGCCTCAGTAAAGCATCTATCCATATATCACATGTCTATGTCTTTTTTCTGCCTCTCTGTCCTTCTTTCTTTGTTTCTCATAGAACAGCTTGATTAGTGTCCTCTTCATACCTACACAGTGAAAGAAGTCATATTTCATGAGTGACTTAAAAGTGGGATTCATGTATTCCCTTTAATCCTTTAATCCATGTATATTTCTGAATTCTGTCAGAAACTGATAGGATAAGAGATATAAGCTATGGAAAAAACAGGAGGTCAAAGAACCAAGAATCTAGGACAGAAGGGAAAAGAAAAGAGCAAACATAGACACCAAATGTCCACGCTTACTTGAGCAGTCGTATAACAAGACACATAATTTTCAAATCCTCTGAAATTGTTAGCCTATATTTTTTTTGTTGCTTTCAAAACTTCTTAACTTACTGGAAAATGTTGTGAGATAAACTATTTCCAATGACATTTGCTCCTGCGTATTAGTTTATTTAAAATGAAATACCATAGAGAGGATAAATTTAGTTCTAGTGATTAATGGGAAAAAAGTTAATGGCATAATTGGAGGGAGGTGGTATGTGACCTTCTGTGCATGCCTTTGTCTATGAGTCTGGAATTTTCTCCTTGAAACCACCATTACATGCATATGGTGCATATGTGTGCTTCCATCCAAGTTTCCAAGTACACCAACAGCCCCATTGGTCTTATAATATGGATTAATTGCTCTGACTTGCGTAGCACACGAACATAGATATTCAGTACCTGGAGTCTGAGAACAGCAACGTCTGCTAATGTGGAGTGACTTAGGGGCCCAGGGCCACCACATACCCCTCTCTCTTTGGCCAGCCTCCCACTATCCATCCTGTCTCTGTCACTTTGCTGCCTCTCCTTCACCCTTTGCTCACAGATGCATTCAGAGCAGAAACTGATGAGTTTGTTAACAGCCTGGGAGGATGTGAGTAACAGCATCCACGACAGCAATATCAATCCTCTCCAGTTCCAAATGAACCAGAGCTGAAAGCTGGCTCTGGGAGGTCAGGGGATCAAGTGCCCACTGACCCCAGCTATAAAGCAGCATTGCAAAGTCAGGACACTCAGGATTGCTTTGAATTAGAAGAAATCAATTAGTATTTTTGTTTGTTTTCAGGATAGTGGTATGTTTAAGGTAGTTTCATTGACTGGTATTTCATAAGAAATTTCAGTAGCATTTGGATGATTGAGAAGCATTTTTTTTTAACTCATTATGTGATTGGAAAGCTATTTTTTTTTTTTTTTTTTTTTGCGGTACTAGGGATTGAACTCAGGGGCATTCTACCTCCGAGCTATACCCCCAGCCTTATTTTTTATTCTTTATTTTGAAACCGGGTCTCACTAAGTTGTGGAGTGCCTCACTAGGTAGCTGAGGCTGGCCGCGAACCCGGATCCTCTGGTCTCAGCCTCCCGAATGCTGGGATTACAAGCGTGCGCCACCACACCCGGCTTTGGAAAGCTATTTTTAATCAAATGTTATTCTGTATTATGCCTTTCAAATTAGCAAGACAAAAATAAAGGAATACCTTGGTTATACATCATAATTTGCTTTTGTACTTGTCAGACCTGAAAATATTTCTTGAAACTAAAATATGCATAAACTTATAGAACTTTAAGAAAGTAATCATATGTATCTAAGAATTATTTTTTATTTCATCTAAAGAATAGGTAGACAATTTTCACCAAGTGTTGTTAAATGTCAAATGCTAAGGAGTATAAATTATAAATAGATACAAAGGGGTAAAGAGATAGGAAGTTTCTAGCATTCATCATACTAACTAACCAGTTTGTTGTCAAGACAAAAATATATCAATGTTTGATTTAATTTTCTTCTTGTGAATTTTGTTACCTTCAATGTTTAATGACAAATTTAAATATTGTTCTAATATTTTCATATGATTCATCCCTATTCATTACTTATATCTCACATTAATTTCCTTCTTTTACTGACATTGCTGTTGTCATGACTTAGCTCAGTTCAGAATAGTATTTAACAATTTACTCTTCTTTATTGGGTGCTCTACAAATTATCAGTCTTTACACAAATTTTCTTTCATCAGTTCACTAAGTAATAAAAAATATTGAAAAGTTTGGCTCCATATTGAAAGTCAAAAGTCAGAAGTCTCTAATTTTCTCACTTGTTTTACTGGAATGCCCACTGGAAATTTATGAACTCTATATAGAAGAAGGGAAACAAAATCAGGTGTGTTTTTTTTTTTTTTTTTTTTTTTTTTTGCGGTACTGGGGATTGAACCCAGGGGCATTCTACCTCCGAGCTATACCCCCAGCCCTATTTTTTATTCTTTATTTTGAAACCGAGTCTCATTAAGTTGTGGTGTGCCTCACTAGGTAGCTGAGGCTGGCCGCGAACCCGGATCCTCTGGTCTCGGCCTCCCGAATGCTGGGATTACAATCGTGCGCCACCACGCCCGGCCAGGTCTGTGTTTTTAAAAAATGCTTTCTTTCTTTTTCTTTTTTTTTTTTTTTGCAGTACTGGGGATTGAACCCAGAGGCATTTTACCTCTGAGCTACACCCCCAGTCCTAATTTTTATTCTTTATTTTGAAACAGGGTCTCACTAAATTGTGGAGGGCCTCAATAAGTAGCTGAGGCTGGCCATGAACCCGGATCCTCTGGTCTCAGCCTCCCAAGTACTGAGATTACAAGCGTGCACCACCACACCCAGCTGCTTTCACTTTTTTGAACAGGTGACAAAGTGGAAATATAAGGACAAAAGGATCAGATGACTGTGGAGTGGATGGTGTTATTGGTGGAGGAGATGCAAGTGATTGAAGTGAGTCCCAAAGATGCTTAGGTGAAGTCAATAGGATATGGAGATGGAGAAGAGGGAATTTTAAAATATCAGCAAAAGAAAATCATTAGAATTTGGGGATGAAGAAGATGTGGGGAGACCACTAAAAGAATTTTAAATAGCAATGCATACTTTCTGGCATAGGCAACTTCAACAAATACTAAATCTTTTCTTGTGATCTAGAGCTCTGAAATTTATTGGCATGAAATCTATGCCTTTATTGCTGGATATGTTAAATTTGAGTTAGAAAAGGTGAGACAGAAAAGATGTCACTGCACTATGAGGAAGATTCTGTTTTATCATAGCTTTCAATGCTAGAATCCCCATTAGCTTTATCATTTTTACATTTAGCTAATATCTATGCATTTTATCATTTTCTTAGTTAATACTAAGGGTTTTTTTTCTGAGTTCTAACACAAACAATCTTAACTCTGTGACATTCTGAAAAGGGTAGAGACAGTAAAAATGGTTGCCAAGTGGTCAACTATTGAGGGAATAAAGTGATAAATTAGTGGAGCATGCAGGATTTGGGAGACAGTGAAACTATCCTGCATGAAACTGTAGTAGTGGTACATGTCATGATACTTTTGTCAAAATTCTTGGAATAGATAATGCCACAGGAGAACCTCAATGCAGAATATGGACACTGGATGAGAATGGTGTGCCAGTGTAGTTTGCTCAATAATGATAAATATCCCACTGTGTTGGAAGATGTTGATATTAGGGTGTATGGGTTATCTGCAATGATAGCAGGGAGGGGATAAATGGGAACTCTGTACATTTTGCTGAGTTTTAGTGTGAACCTAAAAAAAAAGAGCTCATCAAAACTGCAACCACAAACAAGGAAAGACGGAAAGAAGTAGTATTAATATTTGTCAAGCAATTAATAAAGACATTGTTATTACTTTCAATCTAGACAAGATGGCATAGACTCCTGTCTCCCTGCTCCTCCCTAGCTAAGCACAACCATAAATCCTGGAGCTAATATCAGAAGCTGTCAAAGGAGACCTCTGAGGTGGGAAGAAAAAAGCAAATGGGTTATGATTTGTATTTCTGGAGACACAGCAGGTGACAGGGCAACTTACCTTCCCCTAGAAAGCAGAAGAGTGTGACCCACACCCAGCACAGACACTACAGTTCACTTCTTCCTCTGAATGAATGAATGTCCCGCTAGCAGCCTAGGCAAGCTGAGCGTGAAGTGCTGAGGGGAACAGAGTCGGGAGGCTTGTTGACCATGCACAGCAGCTGTCATAAACATGCTTCCTCCTCCTCTTCCTCCTTCCTCCTCCTCTTCCTTTTCCTCCTTCTCCTCCATCTACTTTTCAGGATGCATATCATTAGCAATGAATTCTGAGATGTTTTAAAAAATACTTTCCATGACCATCTGTATAAATCTGGGGCTCAGGGAAGAGTTACTGCTTCCTATCTCTTGGGCAGGATTTGCACGAAGCAGGAAACTTCATGTGGTCTGCGCATTAATTCTCAGTGCAAGATATTTTAAACATTTTTCCCAAGAAGCAGAATCATTTCATAATATTTCTAAGACCCCCAACCCATATACAAAGCCCTCATGGCCTTTACTTAGTCCTTGGTGGAAATACTGGCTGCATAAGGGTTTTCAGAATCTTGCTTTGTATCTCAGGACATCTCCTCTGCCCTGTTCAAATCCCCATTCATTTGATCAGTGCTGCCATTCCCTTGGCAGCAGACATTTCAATTTCCCAGACTGCTACTATCCTGCTATTTTATGGACAAGATGCCACCACACTGAGAAGGGGGCAGTGGTAAATTCTGACAGTTTGAGGTCACCTCACTGTCCATCTTGAGGACAAGTTGGACTTTCCTAAACCAGAAGCAGGGCTCAGTCTCCATTGGTGGTTCACCATTCTTTGGCTACTTCCAGTTCCCCAGTGTCATCCATCCAGATATCTGCTGACTTTGGCCATCTCCTGGTGACTCTTTCCTTGTGAGACAGCTGGACAGGGCCTTCTTGGCTCTCCCACTGACCTTCAGTCTCTTCGAGGATAGTGATGAATTCATAGTCATGGTGCAAAGCCATGGAATTTGTAGTCGCTTGCTCCAAACCCAACGATAAGTCCTCATTAAAAATGGCCTTGCACATACCCTAGACACCAATAAGGGCTTTGGTCCACATGTCCGTATCTCTGTATCTTGTTGCCTACCACTTGGTGAGCATGCCTGTCTGGCTGGCTTCCCGCTTCCTGCCAGCCCTCACCAGCACCCCTCTCCTCTAACATCCTCTGTCAAGTCCTGTGTTTTATAAAGTGGCCTCTTCTGTGTCTCGTCTGGCTGATACATACAGACTTAACTTATTTTCTGGTCAGAGTTCTCCTCGACAGTGGTTGTCTAAGTAGAGTAAACAAGAAACAGTAAAGCAAGCTCAACAGAGACTTCTGCCAGGATAATGTTACCTGTAGGAGAAAGACCTGGTCATGAGTTGGATATTTAGATAGTAGATCAGCTGCCAAAATAAGGAGGTATCCCATGATAGGTAGGCAATAAACACCCATGTTCAAAGCCATGGAGCTTCATCAGAGAAATGGTAGAGTTTATAGCAACTCTGTGGAAGAGAACATATGCCTAAACTAGAGAAAACAAAACAAAATATGCACAGTATAAAATATATATAGTTATATACATATATACTAATAACATATATAATAATTATATATGTGTGTATTTATATTTATATGTGATTATGGAGGCTAAGGAGTCCCCGATCTGCAGCAGAAAAGCTGAAGGCACAGGACAGGACAGTGCAGTAGCCACTTCAAGTCCATGTCTGGACCTCTGAGAACCGGGGGAGTTGACTGTGTAAGCTCCACTCTGGATCTGAGTCCAGACCCAAGTGCAGTTCAGCGTCACACTTGAGCAGTCAAAGACAGTTTTCTTGCTCAAACTTTTCCCTGCACTTTAAGCCTACTGTGGGGACGCTCACCTACATAGAGCAGAGCAATCCACTTTACTCAGTCCATTGTTAGTTTCTTACAGAAACAACCTGTAGATACACACATTGGTCAGTCAAATACCAGGGCCCCCATGGACAGACACATAAGACTAATCGTCACAGGGTCATATGTAGGATTTTATAACTAGAATCACTAGAGAATATGTTTTTTTCTAAATACAGTATTCTCTTTTTCACATACTCTTTTAATAGATGATCAATATCACTGTCTTAGATATCTTATTTAGGTGTAGCATGGAATTACTAAATGGTCTTCATGTATCTAACCTCTAGGTGGTATTATCTTAGAAAAGAACCTCTTGGCCGCTGCTTCTCCCTCAATTCCATCTGTGGCTCCTAATCAGTTCTGATTTCCTGCTACCTAGGGTTCCACCTGCAATAGATCCCTCACATCACACATCCTCTCTGAATGAGACCTTCTAAGCTGGGCCAAGAGGCTACCCTAGCACTCAGTGGATTTCAGAGGCAGCCTTGGCTAGCCGTCTCACACTCGTTTATCCTGACATAGGCTTAGCATTTTCAAGAGATGATTAGCCCTACTCTAGGCTTTGTTTTGTTTTTAACAGAAAGATTTGAGAACCTAAAATTAAACCTCAAAAGCAGATTAAGCCTGCCACAAACTGAAACTCCTTCCATTTGAGATTTTTATAATACTAAATTTCTATTCAAAATGATACTTTAGAGAAAAATTAGTCAATATGTGCATATTTTGGTCAATTGTTCTGATTTTCTTCCTAATTACCTATATTTTAAAATCTGTTTTCTTATCCTCAAATCTCTAACACACACACACACACACACACACACACACACACACACACATAAATACATTCGCAAAGTCTGTAGAAAGCAGAATTCCTTTGCTCACTGAATTTCAAAACGATGCCACAAAAATTAGAGATTAATCTTTAATCAGAAACATTTTATTTAATTACCTGATTTATATTAATCAGTATTAAAGAAGCATTCAATTTGTTTTTTGTTCTGTCCTTAAATGGGTTGTGTTTATATTTAGGCATCAACATACTTTGGGGAGAAAAAAGCTAAATAGATTTTGTTCAGCTAATATAATATTTAAACCATTTATTTTCAGTTTTGAGTAAACAATTTTCAAATAGACATTAAGGCAGACCAATTGATTTGATGAAATTGTTTTCAGCCTGATTGCCTATTCACTGGAATTAATCTACAGGTGTGGAAATGTTAAATTAATTTTAAACCAACATCACTAAAATGTGTTTTTAAGTATAATTTGGCTACATCAATGTTGACGATAATTTTCTTATTTTGGCTAACATAACAAAATTAAAACATGAATTGAAGTGTCTCAACTTTTCTTCTGCTATAATAATATTAACAATTGTTTCAGTGATGATCCTGTCTTAAATTTTTTTAGCATTTACTACTATTTGTATCGACATGTAGACACATGATAAAACTAGAAATCTTAAAGCTTTAACCATTTAATTATAAAAAATAAAATACTTGCTATGTATTTCTGAGACCATTAAATTCAGACTTACTAAATTTGGGGAAAATAGCTTCAAAATCATGTCCAGCCAGCCAAGATTCCTGAAACCAAGTGGCTATGGAGTCATAGTCCACATTTTCTTATAATCTTACCAAAATTGATATACACTTACAGAGGATATTAATAATGTCTTGACATATCTGGTAAATGTGCTTGTCCACTGAGAGTTAATTTTGAGGCTAACAAGTGAAGGACTTGGTCAGAAATATACAAACGACACATTTTGATGTTCTGTATTCTCCCTCTTTAGGGAGAAGGTATGGGTCCTGTCAATCTGAATTTACAGCATTAAATTCCTATCTGTTGAATATGTGAACATGTCCAAAGCAAACCTCTTATCTTCTCATGTCCCTCAAGCCCGCTCCACTTATACTTTTCTCAGGTGATAAAAAGCCTGTCTTCCCAGTTGTTCTAACAACTTCAGAATTTATTTCTGACTCTGATGCCCAAATCCAAATTATTTGTGTGTCTCAACAATGAAACTGTATCAAGATTCTGTTTTCTCCTTTCCCCTTTTCAATTTTCTTACTGGATGCACTAAAAAAATGCAACATTTATTCTCAATTAATAAAAATCAGAGCTGGGCATGGTAGTGCATGCTTGTAATTCCAGTACTTGGGAGGCTGAGACTGGAGGATTCAGGTTCACAGCCAGCCTCAGCTACTTAGTGAGGCACTCCGCAACTTAGTGAGATCCTGTTTCAAAATAAAGAATAAAAAAAAGGACTGGGAGTGTAGCTCAGAAGTAACATGACCCTGGGTTCAACAACAACAAAAAATCAGTTTTTAAACTATTTACATTACACTCAACCAAAGCTACAACTTTAGGACATCTGATCTTCTTTAATGTTTTTCGTCTTTTATTTTATAGACATCTTTGGTTAAAGTACTCACACAATAAAATCACACAAAATGATCACTATTGTGGCTTTGTGGGCAAAAGTAGCCATGCAATTTGCACATGTTTATTTTTCAAGTTTCCCTTCATTCTTTCTGCAGCTCTATTTTTCCCATTTTTATGACTTTTTTTCTTAAGAACTCATTTTTGTATTTATTTAACGCATGACTGAAGATGACAAAATTTTCTTTTTCCATCTGACAATGCCCTTTTTCTCATTTCATTTTGGGGGAACAATTTTGCTAAATATGAAAAATGAAAGAAAATTGATTTCAGCATTTTAAAGATGACACTCATCCCCCCCCCCCAATCCCATCACTTCTGTTATAATTTTTTTTTTCTTTTTCTGTCTTCCTGCATTACTTTCTCTTGGTCTTTAGTTTTTGAAACCTCAACCATGAGTTTCTTACATGCTGTACTCCTTTTATTTTGTCCTCCTTTGTCATTTGGAATCTGTGGGTTAATATCTGTTATCAAACTTAATATTTTTGAGCTGAGCCCCTCTCCAATTCATGGGACATCCAATACACTAGAACCTTTTTCTGTCAGTCAACTGTTTTTTTCTCCTTTTCAAATTTTCATACTCCTTTCCCATTCTGTTTCTGCTTTGAAATGTGATTTTGCCTTTCTTCTACTTTTTTACCTTTTCCCTTTGCAAAAGCATTCTGTTTCTAAAGCATCCAGTCACCTCTTAGTGCCAGAAATTGTGATTTTCTGTGGTTTGATTTATAAAATTATCTTTTTATAGGTAATGATTACTTCAGAAAACTCTCTGCCTTCTAGTCCTTTCTCCTCAGCTTTATCTAACTCCTGAATATATTGGTCATGGTTATTTTGAAGATATTCTATGCATATTCTAATGTATGTGTCATCTATGAATTCTTTCTACTACACATTTCAGTTTGTGTGGGAAATACAGTCTTGCTCTTGATCATACTAGTCTATTTGTGTTATGAAAAAAGACAGAACAATGGGACCAAGGCAAGAAGAGACCTCTTATGGGGTCATATTTGTGGGGGAAATTCATCCAGGGATATCAAATCCTTGAGTACATGATTTTCCTGGAACTGAGCTTAATTCTGTTAGTTTTCTATGCTTAGTAAGCCTCTAGCTGGGTCCTTTTCCACAGAATTATTCTCTTGTGTTGTAGACTAAGAGCATTATGTTTTTGTTGGGCTACCTCTGGTAGAATTTTGGATCCTCATCAACCTAAGTTGTAGAAAATTCAGCTTGACTTTCCAGAATATTTTGTACTTTTATCTATAGCATCATTATTATTGTTATTATTATTATTATTATTATTATTATTATTATTACTTTGTTGTTGCTGTTAGTAGTATTATTTTTGCTTCTGAATCTCCCAGCCCGATTCAGCTTCAGAAAACTTGAGGGTAGACGGGCGTGGTGGCGCATGCTTGTAATCCCAGCATTCGGGAGACTGAGACCGGAGGATCCGGGTTGGCGGCCAGCCTCAGCTATCTAGTGAGGCACTCTGCAACTTAGTGAGACTCAGTTTCAAAATAAAGAATACAAAATAGGGCTGGGGGTATAGCTCAAAGGTAGAATGCCCCTGAGGAAAAAAAAAAAAAAAGAAAACTTGAGGGTGAGAGGTATGTGTAAGGTCACAAGTATATTCAACTTCTTTTATGACTATTGGGAATAATGGTAAAATATTGATCACATAATCAAAGAACAAAACAAGGTGAACACTTATGATACTTACATGAAAAGTTTATTAAAATAATTTGTCAATAATTACATTTCTGAGAATATGATAAAATAAATATGTTAAATTAACCATGTTGGTATCAGGACACCAAGTATTCTGAAAAATAATAAAACAATTATTTTAGTTCACAGATGATATAAAACATTAAATATTCAGAGACATGCAATTTTGAAACAATATTCTAAATTTTAACAAATACAAAATTAGGAAGATGTTCCCAGTTTTACTAAGTGATTTGCTAAATTAATTTCTGCTTTTAAGTCATTATGAATGTGAATTAACAATTACAAAATCAATGAATAATCAGAAAGAAAAGCATTTTAAATATTGAATTGACCTGAGAGGAACTCTAGCAAGGATTTGTAAGACCATATAATTTTCGTTTTTTATTCATATCATATCATTAATTTTTAAATTATTAATCTTATTAAAAGGAAGTTATAATTTTTATTATATTAAAAAATCTTTACACAGTTCACATTCTTAAAGATTTTTTTAGACAATGCCTTGTTTTATTTTTATATTTAGAAAAAACACTGTCCTCAGAACTGATTTTTGGATATGGTTTACAATAGTTTAATTTACAGTATTTCATATGGATTACAAATTGAATATATTTTTCTGTTGTTGAAAAACCCCTATTTTTTTTTTTTGCGATATTGGGGATTGAACTCAGGGGCATTCTACCTCCGAGCTACACCCCCAGCCCTATTTTTTATTCTTTTATTTTGAAAACGAGTCTCACTAAGTTGTGGAGTGCCTCACTAGGTAGCTGAGGCTGGCCGCGAACCCGGATCCTCCCATCTCAGCCTCCCGAATGCTGGGACTACAAGTGTGTGCCAGCACGCCCAGCTGAAAACCCCTATTTTTCAAAGAATTCTGTTTCACATCAAACATTTACTCATAATTTGACAAATTCTTTTGCTCTTCTCTATTCTATCTCATGTTCCTATTTACTTACTCAAACGCAATTGCTATCTAAAAAAAGTGTTACTATCTAAAAATAAATGATAATATTCTAGAAATAAAGACTTCAAATATATCTTTTCAAAATATGGTTTGGCCTTTCTGAGTCCCATAACTCTAAATTTATTTTGTAAATTGAAAATATTTTTTATAAGTTCTCTAAGACTTTAGTTTGGATGACAGACACAATGAATCATTTTGTAAATAATTGATATTTTACAATAGTAAATAGTGTAAAAATGATCATAGTATATATCTTCAATTATGTATGAATTCCTTAATTTCATGTTTGATAAATTTCTGAGTAAGCAATCTGTCATAGATATCATCATATTTTTGTATAACCTATTTTGCTCTGATAATAATTTATGATTTTTGAAACATATAACTGATTTATAATTATCTTTATTTTTATCTTTTGTATTGCTCTCCCCACTTTATTTTAATACTAACACTATGTTGGCCTCATAAACTGATGTTTTAAGTTATATTTTATACTTCTGGAAGAATTTTTTGAAAATAGAATTATTTTTCTGAAAAATTTCATAGAATTTTACAGTGATAGAAAAATTTATGAATTGATATAGAATTTTATTACATAACACAGAAATGTCTAGAAATTCATTGATCTATGCATTTTAAATTACCCTTTGTAAGCCACATCTCAATAAAAGTATGGGATATTATGGCACACAGGAGCAGATATTTCATACCTAAGAGACATGAAAGGACAATCAATAACAAGCAAAGTGATTCTCAACCCAGATAATAGTTGGGAAGTATAAATCAAATGACAGGATGGCTTCACAGCCATCCAAGAGGTAAAAGTTGAAATGATGAACATGTGATAATGAGGAGGCAAAGTAAGGAAAAATAAATAAACAAACAAATAAACAAAATAAATCTTAGATCATCTCTGACATATGAGTAAAATTTAAAACTGCAAAATGAATATGTGAATTAGCACAGATGCTGTAGAAAATAAGCTATCATCAACTAGTACATTGGGGGATAAAACTAACTCACCACTTCCAAGTTTAGATGTAATCCCCCAGGAATCAGTAGCACAACCAGAGCCAAGGATCAATCCCAGAGATGCACTGATGATACTGGCAGAGCTGAATGCAAGTGTACAACATTAAAAAATATGTTTTGTTAAAGTCAAGTTAAGTATATTTTATATACTTACACATACATATACCTGTATATACATGACATGCTCTATAATCTTACAATGGATTATATGAGAGTGAATAAATACATTTCCACATAGTCAGAAGGGTAATATACTATGGAAGTTAAAATAAATGCATATAAAATTATTTGCAGAGGAAATACAGAAAATGCAATTCCAGAATAATTTCATAGTGGAACTCTCCTACATGTTGTGCAGGCCTTACAAAGCTAGAAAACGTTTTATTTATGAAAGTAGTGAATGTGTAGAAAAATGATAAGACAAGCAAAAGAATGGCATGTGTACAGTTGAAGGGAAAGAGCAGGATTAAGTTGGCAAATAAGCAGTTTAAAGAACAATCATGAGAGGTTAAAAGGCTGATTCTTGTGTTTATGAAAAAGGCAACACAGAGTTTAATCATCAAAAACAGGAGAAAGAGGTCAGTTTAAAGTTACTGCATGCACAGGAGCTGTTTTCAAAAGAAAATAGTATTAGTGCTGCAGTAAGTGTTGAATTACCAATAAGAATATGTTCTCAGCAGTGATTTTTGTTGCCATTATAATTAATATATTTTTTAGTTTGGTGGTCTTTGTATATTTGAGATGTTTCAGAAAATTGATAGAAATTAAAAGAGTAAATAATTTAAACCAGATTTCTGTAGGTTGAGGAGTAAACATGAAAGTAAAATTGTGGACACAGTAATGCAACACTTTGGTTTGGAAGGGATGTGGGAGTAAATAATTCATTTGCTTATTTTCAAAAGCAGGCATTGATTGACTTGGTCGACAGGAGGATCCAAATATACCATATGAGACAGGCAGACTTAATCTGTGCATCAGTCAGTTAACATGGACTGCTGTACACAGAACGTTTGTGTCTCTCCCAAATCCATAGGGTGAATATTGAACAATGTGATAAAAGGTGGAGTTAGCCCTTTTTGAAGTGATTAAATGGTGAGATTGGCGCTCTTGTAAATTAGATTAGTGCCCATCTCAAAGAGGTGGCCAGAGGATTCCTCTATTCCTTTTTTTTTTAAATGTAAGGACACAGCAAAAAGATGATCATCTACGAGCCAGAAAGAAATCTGTTGCTCAATGACAAATCCTACTGGATCCTTGATCTTGGGCTTCTGTGCCTCCAGTGCTGGGAGAAATGTTCATAAATAGCTCAGTCTATAGAATCCCGTTACAGCAGGCCAGACAGACTAAGACACTGACAAATTACACAATTTTGTACTTTATATTCTCTAAAGATTGATAACAATACAATAACTGTGGTCAGAAGGAATGATCAATAATCACTGGTCACCTGTGGAAAGAATGAATAGAAGCTGGTGGTGTCAAAATCCATTTTTCATTTCTTAGGATCATTATTGGTAGCTTCACTATCTAGGATATTCATTTTCAGTAGACTTATATTCTTATACTAGAAATATTTTATTATTTGAGTTTAGTACTTTGGGGTCATGGGGAGATATTCCTGTAAATATTTCTAGTAATATCTTTCCAGAACATGGTTCCTGTACGTATTGACATTGATACAAACATTTGTACATTGATACATACTTTCTATTTAATGGGAACTCATTGGGAAAGGATGTTGGGAGCAGACATCAGCCTTGTTTTGGTCCTGTGTCATCAGAGTCAGCAGGTTAGTTGTCTTTTGACTGGATGCTTTTTGCATTGGCTGGGTGGGATACTGATAGCTATCTCCTATGTGCCAACAGAAGTCACAGGGACCTCTCAACGCCCCCTGGGGTAACTGATGATGGACTGTCTCTTTTCAGCTATGTTCTTTTTTTAAATTTATTACTAAGAAAACACTTATAAAAATGGAGAAACATTACATTTTGGAGTTGTTTGCTATCCGTATTAGTTGATGCTCCCTGATGTCCTGATTTACTATAGTTCTACCAGAGTCTTTCTTAACAAATCATACCATTATATATTTGAAGATATGGGAGAAAATAAGCATGTCTCACGGTCAAGAAGATAACAGTACAAGTGATGGTTGTACTAACTTCCTGAATGCTTACTCTGTGCCAGAAACTTTTTCATATCTCATCTACAAACTGTAAGAAAACCAGTATTTTTATCCAAGTCATTCAGTTAAAAAATAGCAATCTTCAAAGGCTGAGTGAATTGCATTACTAGTTTACACATAGTTTAAAAAATTAAAATTAAAATCCTTTCTTTTATTCTAAATTTTATTTCTTTCAATCAGCAGGTGTGTAGCTTCTATGGTAATCAGCATTTTAGAAGATTTTGTTCTTATTATTCATTTTTGTTGATAAGGAGTATAGTGAGTTTCATAATAGCCTTTTTACATTTTGAAAACATGGAAGTTAAGATTCCTCTGGACAAGGAATCAAAATTAAAATTCCTCCTTCTCTTATTTGAGTGTCATACAAATTTGAGCAGTTCAAGTTTGTGAGCCACTTGTCTCAGCTCTATATATCATATCCAGCTGTGCGACCAACCTCACAAAGACACTGCACGACTCATCTAAGAACTGTTTGTTTAGAACAGTGTAATCTATGAGACACTGTACTCATCAGTTTGGTTAAACTTTAATCCAATGGTATGGAGCCTGTGAGCTCCTCTCTTCTAGTTCTTCACAAAACATGTAATCGTTTTTGAAAACGATAGCCACCTGTGGTGCTATAAAGCACCAGCAAGTGTTCCTGAAACAGTTTTTGGTGCTCATTAACTTTCTTCTTCTACATTCCCCTTTATCAAACCCTCTTCAATCTCAAGTAAACACTATTCTACTTGCAAATTGACTTTTATCTTTAGTTTCCACATATAGAAAGTATGTGCAAAATTTATCCTTTTGTGTCTGGCTTGTTTCACTTAGCATAATATCCTCCATGATGCTGCACATGACAGAATTTCTCTCTTTTCTTGGATGAATAATATTCCATCGTATGCATGGTGCCATATGTTCTTTACCTATTGGCCTGTTGATGGACTCCTAGGTTGACTCCACATCCTGGCTATTGTTAGTAGTCTTGCCATGATATGAGAGAAAAGGTTTGCTTTTGGTATATTAATATAATCTGCTTTGGATATATCCCCTGATGTAGAATAGCTGGATCCTATGGTAGACTGGTTTTTAGTTTTAGTTCTAGAAGATGAACAGGTTGAAAGTAAGGATATCAAAAACATGGAAATATGTTCCACATCGTATGACATTAGGGAAATATAAATGAAAACCATGGGATACCATCAGACGCTGGTAAGAATGGCCCAAATCCATAGCATGGACAACACTCTTCACATAAGATCCAAGACAGGCATGGTGACACACACTTGTAATCCCAGTACTTTGGAGGCTGAGACAGGAAGACCCAGATTCTCAGCCAGCCTCAGCTACTTAGTGAGGCCTTATGCAACTTAGTGAGACCCTCTTTCAAAATAAAGACTAAAAAATAGGTCTAGGGATGTAGCTTGGAGTAGAATGCCCCTGGGTTCAATCCCCAGTACCTTAAAAAACAAAAAAAACCCAGTACCTTAAAAAACAAAAAAGCCAAAAAGATCCAGCCATCACTTCTTAAGTCTCATCCTTAAGTCTCATCCGAAGGACTTGAAAACTCTCCCCTTACATAAACATCTGCACTTGGATGTTTATAGCCTAAACATAATTCATAATTGCATAATCATAGAAGTAATCAAGATACTCTTCAGTATGTGAACAACTAAACTGTAGTACATTCAGACAATAGAATAAAATTCAGTGATACAAAGAAATAAAATGTCAAACCATAAAAGAACATGGATGTGTCTTAAATGTATACTGCTAATGAAAGAAGCTGATTTGTAAAGGCTACATACTGTACTATTCCCATTAAAGACATTGCCCAAAAGGCAAAATTATGAGGGATGTTAAAAATATGAATTAGGGGCAGGAAGAGTGTCATGGGCAGAGCACAGAAGGTTTCCAGGGCAGAAAAACTATTCCTTGTGGCCGGATCATGTGGGATACATGTGCTTCTAAATATCTCCAACGCATGAAATACACTGGTGCAAAGTCTAGAGAATCCTAATGTAAAACTATGGCCTTTGAGTGAATATGAGGTATAGTGTAGGCTATTAGCTGTAACCAACCTGACACTGTGGTGGGTGACATGCAAGGGCAGTCAACAGAACGGTATGGGAAATCTATACTAGACATTCAAATTTTCTATACAATATATTGTATAGCAGTTTCAAAATGGCTCTTTTATGTTATGTGAACCTTAATTTTAAAAAAAGGAATATTTTTTTCTTTGCACTATTTGATTTAAGGATGCACACAATAACTCAAATACAATAATGTATGTTAAAATGTTTTGTAGAAACAGTCATGGTGGTACACACCCTTAATCTCAGATACTCAGCAGGCCAAATCAGGAGGATAACAAGGTTGAGGCCAGTCTGGACAAATTATGGAAACCCTGTCTTAAAAACAACAACAACAGCAACAAAACAATGACAAACAAAAAACTTTATACATTTAAATCACTGTAAACTATAATTATGACTACTTTTAGATAATCTCAACATATTGTGATTGACAGCAAATTATAATGCAACTAGATTTAGTGCTGAACATCTCATAAGCAGCAAAGAGTGGTAAAATTCATAAGTAGGACTATGTTCAGAACCTTGAAGTTTTAAGAGAAAGAAGAAACAAAGATCCATCAGTATCAGTATCAGTAAGAAGCCAAGAAGAAGAGAAATGGGCCATTCCAGAGACTGGTGACTCCGGATTTTCATTCCAGGACCACTTGCTCTCTTGAGACCCTTGCCAGGGTGAGACTAGTGAAAGTATCTGGCTATAGGATTGTTGTGGAGAGTAAATGAGACAGCACCTGTAAGGTGCCCAATAAATGCACAATAAAGAATAACAATCTTTTAATTGAAGGTCAATGAATAGCTATGGTGAGGATAAAGATGTCTTTGATGCAGTTCAACTGTTGGAGTGTCTGAATCCCCTCTGGCTACAGAATGCTAGCACACCCAGTATATGCCCAAATACACCCAGAATGGAAAAGAACAAATGGGTTGGGCCAATTTATTGATAAGAGGGGTTTGGAGCAGGTCAACGGGATTCAGAGAAAGAGGAGACAGAGGCAAATTTTTCACATCATTCCTTCATAAATCTTTTTCCTATTCACAACCACATCCTCTACTGAAACAGAATGCATTCTTCCTCTGCATTTGAATAGCTTCCATGATTAATGAAGCACTCCATAGGAGTCAAAAGTCCCCAGTTCAATTACCTCTCTCAAGGACATGGGGGTCAATTGCTTCTCCTTCTCCATAAATATCCAAGTCCAACAAAGACCATTTCTTGGAATTTAACTTGAAATATCTTCAGCAAGATTAAGAGTTTCACATAGGGGTGATGACTAATGACAACAATCTATTCTGAACTCATTACAGAAACCTGAATACAGAGAATGTATGCTTTCTGAAAAGAACAATGGAGTGCTTTAAGAGCCAGGTCCCACAAGAGCTCAGCATAAACACGGGGTGATTTACAGGGAAGTCAAAGAAGAAATGGAGAAGGCTTTTGCCCTTTTTCTGTATGTGTTGATGGTTCCTCATAATATAAAATACTCCTTCAGCAAAGGCTAATTGCAATTCTTCATCTAGTAACCCAGTGATGGATTGATTGGGATTGTTATAGCAACAATGGTCCGTGGAGAGCTGGGAGGCTACCTTCTCTCTCTAATGGATTTCTCATCCAGATGCGTGGCAAGTCCGGGACCAAAGACATGATGTGCAGCAGGCTCCACTGTAATTGTGCTCATTTGCAGCACAGCATCACTTTGCTTCATAAACAGTTTCTGTTCTTTCTTGATAGACTGTGCATATGCTCTCTTATTTTGGGATGGGGCAAATAGTGACATGAGTTACTGAAATCTATTCTCTGCACTCCAGGTTAGCAATGCTTTCTGGCAATCTCACTAACCATTGCTTTTACTGGAGATAGTTCCTGGGTTTGTAATGGAAACTACTAAAACTAGGGGGCAAAATTATGCAAGGGAATGCAAGATGTACATTTTGTTCTTTTATCATGTGGATTGATGATTGTTATTTTATATTTTCTTCTCAATCCATGAAGTTTATTATCCTTGGAGTTTTTTTGTTTGTTTTTTCTTTTTAATATCATGAGGTACATTTTCACTGTTGACTTTGGTTTTCATTTAGGTTTATAAATTGTTACCAAAAAAAATCTTGGGCTTTATTCACTGCTTTACTATGCTTTTAATATTCTTCCAGTTCTTATCCCATATCAGAGCATCCTGTACAAATCCACAAAACAAATTGCATTAGTTTGTATTTAGATTAGAGAGATGTCTCTGAATAAAACTGGTAAGCAAGGGAACACTCCACAATTATTATTTTTAGTAGGTTCATTTTCTTAGAGGAAACACAAGAGGAATGCCATACAAGGAGCATCTCAGGATTATGCACTCAGCATTATGACTTCATTTCTTTGCAGGAGATAATGAAGAACTCCGTGGCAACTGTCCTGCAGGGCCAGGTCTGGAGCTCACCTGGCACCTGTGTACTGGCTTAGCTTTCCTGTCTTTACCCCTCATTTAATACCCACTTGACTGCAGTGTAAGCATAGCCTAATCCTTATGACAGCCACTCATTCAGTTTTAATAAACTCATCTTCCTGTTTAGGGAGTTAATTTTTCTTTACTCTTGTACCTTTACAATTCTCTGTAAAAACTGCAACAGTGCTCCATATCCATAAAAGCTGTTGGTCTCTCTATGGTGAAAAGTATCAATTAGAAGCAAAATTCATTTTGAAAATAATAAAACATAAGGTTGTATTTATCAGTTTTCAGTTAAAAATCATGTACTTAATAACAAACTCAAAATAAGTGCTGACTGCCAAATCCATTGCTATCCCTGGTATAATTCTTGGTGACATCCTAGGGACTCCCCAGGACTCTTTCTACCTTTGTCCCCTTGGGCTCTCAGAGAAGACTCACACGTGGTAGAGCATTGCTCCTGTAGGGAAAGGCTCCCAGTTTCCAGGAGTGGGCTCCACTGTGCCTATTCAAAGCAGAGGCCAGGTAGGGGGTCTTTATGCTTCTGGATGCTGCCCTGGGTCCCTCTGTCTCAGGCAAATGACAGTCCTTTCCCCAGTCCCAGCCCCAGTCCCAGCATTCTCAGGTGAACACCTGCCTGGCCCTGAGGCACCAAGTGGAAGACAAGGTCCTCAGAGGGAGTGGGACCCTGAATACCATTGCTTCCCATACCGCCAAGGGACAGGAGCTGTTCATTAGTATTTCCCAAAGAAGGCAGAGGTATCTGTGGACCGAGATGATGATGAGGTACTTTACACCAATGGGGCAATGCAGTCTGTAACCAATACTGGATTTTTTTTACATCCATTTGGAGAATATAGCATGAAATATCAATATTATGTAATACAAATATGCATACAATTCTAAGTAGATTTGAATTACAGATGTTTTTAAGATGATAAAGGACAATAGTTATTTATAATATATTAAATTTGAAAAAAATTACAGTTAACATGTGGTCATTGAAAATATAGTGAGGTACATTGTGATGTTTTAATGCAATGTGTGCTGATTAAATCAGGGTATATCTTCACAGTAGAATACTATCCAATCAATCATAAGAAAGAATGAAAGCTTATCATTTGCAGCAATATGGATGGAACTGGAGGACAATAAGTGAAATTATCCAGAAGCAGAAAGACAAGTACTACATGATATCTCTCACAAATGGAAGCTAAAAATGTTGACTTGAAAGAGGAATAGTGTTTACTAGAAACTGGGAAATGTAGGGGGAGACAGAACAGAAGATAGATGACTTGTGTTTTGTCCTTTTAGACCACCCAATAACCACTATGATCACAAAAGATATGGCTGTCTCTTGGGAACCATTCCTCAGCAAGCCAGACCCCCCCCCCCACAAAGCCCTTTACACATATCCAGGGCTTCCTAGTATGTAGTATGATTTAAGCACTAAAAACCAACACTTCTTGAGTCTGAAAGTAAAATTCTTACACTTTTAGGTAGACGAGAGTTGTTTCTCAGCTATTGTCTTGATCAACATATTCACCACTATAATCTAAAATGACAGACCACACAACTTAGAGAAAGGAAGATTTATTTGCTTATATATTTTTTTGGAGACTCTGAGTTCAATCTGTTTGAGGGCAGAGTCTGAAGCTCAGGGCTGGTAGCAGGGAGTGGAGAAAGGGAAAGTCTCTGCTCTCACATCATGGAGGTCAGAAGCAGGGAGAACAAGCAAGCAAGGAAATTCAAAGCCAAAAGCAGCCACTAAGGGCACACCCCCAGCGACTCACCTTCTCTAGCCTCACACTGACAGCCCAGGTTAACACCCAGGCCATGGTAAACCCATCACAATGGATCTATCTACTGATGAGATCATAAGCCTCATGACTTAATCATATCAACTCTGAACATGAATACAGGAGTGAGCTATTTAGCTATTCTATATCTACCATAACAGCCATTTTGCTGTTCTGAGGATGAAGACTGTCCTCCTAGGAAGTGGGTCTCCTTGAACAGCAACTGTAGGTTCAGTAGGGCATATGTTCATACAAGGAGGGCTGAGGATCCCCAAAGCTGCAGTAGAGAGCAGCCACACCCCAACCACAGCATCAACATGCTAGAAGCCTTCTCATGGACTTATTCAGACATTTGTTCTGTTGTAGGCACAGGCTAGAGAACAACTTCACAGTGGTTTCTGGAAAGAAGCAAGGAAGAAGGTGTGCACAGAAAGTGTGTGTGTGTATGCATATATGTATGTCCTTATATATACATACATGTATATATATATGTATATATATCTAGTTGTTTCAATATAATCTGCTTCCTTCCTTCCTCTTTCTTTCCTTCTTTTTTCCTTTCTTGCTTTCTCCTTTCTAGGATTAAACTCAGGAGCATTCTATCACTGAGCTACACCCCAACCCTTTTAATAAATACATATTTGTTAATATATATGAATTACAGTGTGAGGTATCTATGCTGGGTAGTGATCAACTCAATAATATGCATGTCCATTTTGTCATTTCTTTTTGATGAATATATTCAAATCCTCCCCTCTATTTTGAGATACATAATGCATCTTATATTCACTCTATGGTGCCATAGAACACCAGAACTTATTCCAAGTTCCAAAGGACAACACTACACCCATGGATTCTCTTCTCTCCTCCTTATTATCAGAGTCTCTGGTAAGCACTCTCAAAGAACACTTAACATCTAGCATACATGTTTAACATATAGTAGCATACTGTACAATGATTAAATATTATTTTCTTTTATGTAACTTCTAACATCCCAACTCCAAAATAGATGTTTATACTTGCACATTTAAATATAGATGTACCCTAAATATCACACATATAACTAGTGTAATAGAGAGTTTTGTGATGGTGTGTTTAAATAGCTGTATTAAAATAGATGTTAGATCTTCCACAAATGGAAAGGACATAGGAAGGAAAGTATATAAACAGGAGCAAATTCCACATTGCTAAACATGATACACATCCTTTTCTTTTTCTATGAAATTATCAAGGAGATCTAGAGTGCCTTAAACAGGGTAAGCTGGAACTGCAGTTTTTCCTTGCAGGCTGTCTTTCTGGTGATAATTAAATTTTTCAGAGTGATGGCCAGCTTGGAGTTGCAGATCAACACTGCTTGTCTCGAATGCTGCCTGAATCAGGAGACTGAAGACTGACTGAGTTAATCACCCAAGAAATTCAATAAGTCTTCATAAGTAAATTTCAGTCCTTATATCAATCATCGCATGAAGAACATGCAAAGCACAGTAGATTTTGTAGTCACTACTGCTGTGGGTGTGCTGTGAAATGCTTGCCTGGGATATATTTCTCTAAGGGAATTTCATAATGTATATTAATGGTTTCCATCTCGAAGCAGTGAACTTGATGGGGGTTGGCAATATAAGTCACCCATTAATTTGTAAAATTATTTTAGTCAGATGGTAAGAAACATATTATATTAGGGTTCAAAAGTGAGCTACTGCTTTTAACTTCACTTAAAGCAACTGTCAAATAGGGAATGGACTAATTGGAAGCAACAGACACTTTAAAGTGCAGTGATCTCTGTGTGTCAGTCTCTTTATGTTTATTGCCTATGAGCAACTATCAGAGAAAGCATGTACTTCATGAACAAGAAAAAAGTGAGAGTAAATAAAGTAGCCCCCCCCCTTTATTCCTGGAGGTACATTCTAAGATGTCCAAAACTACACAGAGTATCAAACCATTTGTAAATGTCTATGATAAAATTTAATTTATAAAATAGGCACAGTAAGAGATGAGATAATAATAATAATGATAATAATAAGTATAACTATAACAATGCATTATAATTAAATTTATGTGAATGTGGTCTTCTCTTTCTCAAAATATCTTTTTTGGGAAGGGTGCTGGGGATTGAATCCAGGGGCATTCTACCTCTGAGCTACACCCCTAGCCCTATTTTTATTCTTTATTTTGAAACAGGCTTTCACTAAGTTGCGGAAAGCCTCACTAAGTACCTGAGGCTGACCGAGAATCTGGATCCTCCAGTTTCAGCCTCCCAAGTACTGGGATTACAAGCATGTGCCACCATGCCTGGCTCTCAAAATGTTTACCTGTCTTTTGTGCTGAGACTCAGACCATGGGTAAGAGAAACACAAGATGAAATCAGATGAAAGGGGGTACAAAATTCATCCTATGCCACATGGACAAGTAATCCTAAACCAGTGTAGTGTATGATTCTGGTTTGGAGCTGTGAAAAATATGAATACATGTGAGATATCTTGTCAAAAATAGATTTACTAGGAAGCTATATGGTAACTAAATGTAGACATTTGTCCATTACCTCTTCTAATGCAGTTTACCAACCCATGCATCAGGTATGTATGCACTTACTCAATAATATTAGAATCACTAAGCATAATTTTTTATCAATGTTCATTCTTAGATATTGGTAATTTTTCCATAAAAACAAGAGATTCAATCATCAATAATTCAAACAACAATAAATACTGGCGAGGATGTGGGGAAATAAGAACTCTTCTATACCGTTGGTAGGATTGGAAGTTAGTGCAGCTGCTATGGAGATCAGTGTGGAGGTTCCTCAGAAAACTGGGAATATATCCACCATTTGATCTGACTATACCACTCCTGGGCATCTTTTCAAAGCAAATGAAATAAGAATATTATAGTAATACATGCATATTCACGTTTACAGCGGCACAATTCATAATAGCCAAAATATAGAATCACCCTAGCTGTCCATCACAGATGAGTGTATTACAAAATTACGGGATATCACACAATGAATTTCTCCTCAGCAAGAAAGAAAAAAAAACTATGTTATTTCCAGGAAAATAGATGGACCTGGAGAACATGATGTTAAGTGAGATTAGCCAATCACAGAAAGTGAAGGATCCTATCTTTTCTCTCACATGCAGAAGCTAGGGAATAAGCAGGATACAAGAGAAACTTTTGTTAATGGAGGAGAAGCTTCAGTGGAGTAAGGTAAGTGGTCTAGGGGAAGATAGTGGTAGGGAGACTTAATGAAGGAAACACTTCCACTGACATTATATTCATATGTCAGAATATCAATGTTAATCTCAATATCCTGTATGGGGAAGGGGGAGTGGGGAGGGAGCCGGGGAAATCCCACCAAGTGCTGTGTGCATGTATGTCACTATCACTACAAAGTACATTAGGATGTGAGACTAGAATGCACCAATAAAAGTATTTTAAAATAAAATAAAAAGAAAAAAGAGATTCAAAGATACCATCTTCTTCAAACCTTTATTCACAATAAAGTAAATGCAAATGAAAGGGCAGTTAGGACATTTTAATACCATCTCTTTCATAGAGATATACTTCACACTATACAGAAATGAATTAGTTCATAGCTTAAAAATATCTCTGCAGGAGGCAGATGAAAGACGATCATAAGAAGCTTATAACCTAGGGCAAGAAGGCACTAAGTATATATTTTGGACAAGTGTCGAATGATAAAATCTGAAAATCAGTATTTATTTGAAGTTGAGACTGATGACAGCAAACAGCATAATCAAAAATTGAATTCTGCTCTAAGAGAATAAATCACAAGTTCTGTCCAAAATTTGTTACTATTATTATATTAGCATTACTAAATTTTTGAAAGGTAGAAGTTTTTCAGTTACTTTTTATAATAGGAACAATAATTTATCAGTACTTATGTCTCACAATAGGAACAATAATGTATCAGTCCTGTCAGCTGTCTGATTGCTCCTGTGATAATAAATTGACTTTTACTTTCAGCTGAAGTTCTTGGAAGAGAAAGCTATTTTTTTGGCTTGTTCAGTCTGTAGATATTACTGCTGCTGGTGAGGTTGCCACCAAGTTATTGAGCTTCTTGTCCATTCTTTCTGTATTTCCACAAAGTAAAGATTTATCTCTTCTTCAACTCCTTCTAGATTTGAAGGCCTGGTTGATGAAACCGATGGAATTTCTTCAGATCAATCACACAACTGAACTGTGCTCATTTCTCAGAGATGCTTGCTGAATATTTCAAAGGCAAAATTTAGACTGCTGCAGCTACCTAGTGAGGCACTCTGCAACTTAGTGAGACTCAGTTTCAAAATAAAAGAATAAAAAATAGGGCTGGGCGTGTAACTCGGAGGTAGAATGCCCCTGAGTTCAATCCCCAGTACTGCAAAAAAAAAAAAAAAATTTAGACTGCTGACCTATCGAATCTTATGATTTTATTTCTGATGCTGTTACTATTTACTGTTCACTGTCCTTTTAATAACAATTTTTTGCACACTCAATATTTAGAATATTGATATGGATCTACATAAAAGGCATTCATGATAATGCAATGCTCTCTTTTTGTTTGGTTAGTTTTTTCACTTGTTTATTGAGACATAATTAACATTCTATAAAGTTAAATTTTGTAAAGTGTACAGTGAAGTGATCTTAGATATATTTAGAAATTTGTGGGGCCATCAAGAACAACTTATATCAGCATATTTTTGTAGCTACAAAAAGAAAACTGGTACCTGTAGCCCTCACTCTCTATTACCTCCTGGTAATCACTCACCCACCTTTTCTGTGAATTTGCCTATTCTGGGGTTTTCTATAAGTGGAGGTTAAGAATATATGGCATTTGGTGGATGACTTCTTTCACTTAGCATAATCTTTTCAAGGTTCCTTCATTTTGTAGCATGTACTGATACCTTAGTATATAATACTTCATTTATCATGTAGTCCGTGAACATTGGAGACGTTTCCACATTGAGAGTACACTGAATCATCCTGCTATGGGAAATTTTCCTGTGCATGTTATTTCTGTGAATATGTTTTTGATCTGTCCTCTGGGAGTAGAATTGTCAGTTCAAGTGATCGCTCTACTTTAAATATTTTTAGACTTGTCAACCTGTTTTCCTAAGTGGCTGTGCATTTAATATTCTCCGTATTAATTCAGGAGATCTTGGTCTGGTCACTGGAAAGATATCACATGTGATTAGGATGTTGGGACTCTGAGCAAACCTGATTTCTATTGAGGAAAAGTAGAGGTAGAGATTGAGTTCAATCTTGCAGTTGGACAATCAAACTTACATTATGAGTCCCCAGTGGAATCTCTGGAACAAGCTCCCTGCAGATTCCTGTCTGGTGCCAAGAGGGTAAAGCCCCCGGAAGCCATGAACAAAGGGCATAAACACTATGCTTCTGGGACTCTGCTAGGGCCCACCCAAAGCATTGCTCCATTCAGCACACTCTGACTTGCGTCCTTTAGAGTAAAACTAAAATCATAAGGGTACGTATTTTCTTAGGTTCTGAAGATGATCCAGTAAATTACTGAACAAGACAGGTGGTGGAGGCAATGTCCTGGACTTGTAGCCAGTTTGTAGGAAGTGTAGGTTGTCTGGGGACCCAATTTGCTTCTGAGGTCGGAATCTGGGACCATCTTTTTTGGGGCCCCTCCCCTAAAAGACTCTTGAAGTCTGGTGCTTATTCTAGGTGGTTAGCAACAGAATTGGACTGCAGTTACAGAGGTTGGAGTGAGAAGAGGACTCTTCCATTGCTTCTGCCAGCAGGGCACAGCTGTGCTCAGCCCTCACTTCCTCAGTGTGGAGACCCTCAGGTCAGCCAGGGGTGTAGTTAAGGCCTCTCAGGCCTTTATTGGGCATGCTGATAGCCCGACATATGGTGGTGCTCTCTTGGAGTCCTGGAACATATCAGAACTTTCAAGTACTCCTAGAGACACCTCATTTTTTTCATTTTTCTATTTATGTATGTATGTATGTATGTATGTATGTATGTATTTAGTTAGTTAGTTAGTCAGTTAGTTAGTTAGTTAGTTTCTGGTCAGCTTCCTCATAGCTCCAACCATTATTGCTGCTTAGGATACCTAGCATGTAAACCGATTGCTTCTGGCTTTTCCTCTGAGCTCCCAGGTGAAAAGCTGTTCATATGAGTGAGTTGTGACTCATATGATCAGCTTGATTTGCAAGAGGGCACTTCCAGAGAGTCTCATCTAGGTCTTCTAAGGACAGTCCTCAGGGGAAGGGGCTACTGAGGACCTCCATGCCTTTTCTGCCTCACTCAGTAGCTCCTGGTTTTCATAGACCCTGTTTTCATGGCCTTTACCTTTTAAGGATATTATGGGACTGGAAGAGACAGCAAGTTGACATGCTACAAAGCTCCTTGTTCTTATTAAGATTCAGACCTTTACTTGAATAAGTTCTCTCTTGAACACTGCAAACTTTGGTTAATTTCCAGAGCTCTGGCAAAGTTGATTTGAAAGTGTTTCCACTTTTTTCCTTGCTTCTCTGGAGGAATGGATTCTCAGAAGTCCTGACTCAGTTACCCCAAGTTCACATGTTTTCTTGGTGAAATTTTTAGCAGATGGACTGCATTCCACATGAGGAGGTACAGTTTGTAATGACGTTTCCATGTTATGTTTCTGCATGACTCCTCTCCTCTCTTTTTTACCTACTACTCATTGTGTCCAGCCTCAACTAACTTAAATAAACAGCTTTGGGAGTCTTATGCCAACTGTTCTATTTAAAACCATCCAGTTGCCTCACTCTTGATATCCTAAGAAGCCTGTTGTTGGTATTATTATTATTATTATTATTATTATTATTATTATTATTATTATTTTAACTATTGCACTAATGTCATTTGACATATAATTCATTTGATATATATATACATATATATATATAAAATATATATCATCATCACCTGAATCTCTTCTAAAATGAAATCTCCAGGGCCTGAGTGTTCTAGTTCTCTTTCTTTGTTATTGTATCTTTATCCGAGGAAGCACAACAGTGTTCAGCATGATGTAAAACACCACTAATACCCAGTGAATGAAGTAATAACAATTATTTGACTATTATGTAATTTCACAAATATTTAATCAATTATAACATTTTAAAGGAAGAAATATTAAGTTCACCACAGAGTCTTCCATTTTTAAAAACGGTCCATTTAAAAACATCACTATGCTTTTCTTGAGAACATCAGAATGCTATCACCCACTATACTTTTTTTTTGGATATTTTTCAAGAGGAACATTTTCCAAAGATTCATACTCTAGCTAAAGTTAAAAGATCCTTGGTCATTAAATTTTTTTAAAAAAATGTGATTGAAATGAAGAGTATTTGGGTATTAAAGCATCTTGACAAGTTTCCATTAACTCAAAATTATATGAAATTATAATGTAATGTCAAGTTTGTTGATTTTGAGGTTCAAGCAAAAACAAAATTTGTTTCAAAATTTTCTCAAGCACTTTCTTCTTCTATTTTTGTGTTCTTCACTATGTTTGCAAAACGGAAACTTACCATGACCTCTGTTAATGGACTTGAAGTTCTTTTCTTGATAAAGTTTTTAAATAGCAAAGTGAATATAGGAAAATAGGACTTTTCTCTCTAAAAATATATTGCATAAATGGAATATATACCAAAATTTACATATAGTTCCTAAAATTAGTTCAGTGTGATATTTTATGTATTAAAACAACAAACTGTTTTATAAACATTATACTTATGATTCATTTAATTTCTAGTTTTATGTCTTATATGACTATATTTTATAAGTTTAATTTTGAGTACATTATAGCATTCTTCTATAATTAAATAGAAGTGTTATGAAAAAGAAATGGTTAGTAGCTGGTTAATAATTCATTCTTTTTCTTTAGTATAGCCAGGAGAGACTGAAGTAATATGATTTACCATATCTCCTTGTAAACACCTTAATGATATTCTGGCAAATATGCAAATAGCATGTGTGAGCTGATGTTACTGAGACACCTCATTATTTGAATCTGAACCAGAGTTAACCCTAAAGTTTCAAGAAAGGATATGATTTGCTAGACAGGCTAGAGCTCTCCTTCCTCTTCTGTACTTTATATTTGCTGGTATTCCAAACATTACCAGTACAGCTTGGTACTGGATATTATCTCAGATTTGTAGTCCAATTTGACCATCTGATCCTTTGTGCTATTGCACACACTTCTCAATATTTATGTTACCTTCAACCTGCTTCTCTTATTTAAATATGTGGAAGTCTAGATGATTGTTTGGAATGTAAATTAACAGCTTTCATTGTCTTTGTTAATAATTAAAGCATTTTTCTCTTTAAACAAATGCATTTTCACACTTAAATGAAAAAATGTTTACCAAGAAAATCCACAAAAGGAGAAATTTTTGATGTTATGTTAAAATGCTAAGTTGAAAGTGAATATTCGCACAAAAAATGGCACACTCTTGTTTTTATTATTGATGTTTGCATAGTAGATATTATTATAGCCTCAATGATCACCTCATTGTTGATCAAGCACAATTATTGAGCTTCCAGAAACAGCTTTAATGATACACATGAGCCTTCACAAATCAAACATAGTACCTACAGCACCTCAATTCCCATTTTATGGAAAAAAAATTTCAAAAGAACTATGCACACAGGATTTACTAAAATGCATGTAGAAAAACAGACAAGGCATAGTAGCACTTTTCAGAATGCATGAAATCTGGAAGTGAGTTAAATTTCAAACAAGAGTAGGATTATCAAGTTAAATTTGTTATATTTTTGAAACAGCATACTATGAAATGAGAAATGAACAAACACAGCAGTATTAGCAACAGTTTGAACATACCTCATTAACATAACAGTGAACAAAAGAAGTTGTATGTAATGTGCTATATTGTTTATGACTCCATTTACATAAAATGTAAAATCCTTACATGTAAATCTACTCATATGATAGTTGGAAGAGGAGAATAAGTAGAGTAAGGGAGTTCAAGGAAGATTTTTGAGTTTCTGATAAATCTTTGCTCTAATCTGTCCTAAAATGTTCACTCATGAAAAAAAAAAAAAAAAAAAAAAAAAAACCAGATGGATTTGCCTAAGTGATTTTCCCCCCATGTCAATATTTGGTATAAGGAGAGCACACGGGAATGCTTATTCCCCCCAGAATACTAAAGGGTTTGCAAGAGTAACTATGAGAATAATCAAGGCATTTTTTTCCTTTGTAGTATTAGGGATTGAACCCAGGGGCATTCTACCTCTGAGTCATACCCCTAGCCCTATGTTTTAAATTCTTTATTTTGAAACAGTCTCACTAAGTTGCTGAGGGTCTCACTAAGTAGCTGAGGCTGGCCTTGAACCTGGATCCTCCAGTCTCAGTCTCCCAAGTGCTGGGATTACAAGCTTGCACTACCACACCTGGTAATCAAGGCAATTTAATCTAATGGAAGTATTGAGTAGTAGAAGAATAAGGAAACTGGCAGATAAAAAGAAAGAGGGGCACTTCTCGTGAGTCTTCACAAAGACAAGGATGAATTCATCCATGTGCCTGAGCAAGTGCACTGGAATGAGTTGGGACTTATTGGAAACAAGGATCTCCTGTTGGTACTATTTCTAGGACAATGGCAAGATGCAGGTATAATTGCATAGAGGAGTAAAAGGAGAAACACATAGTCATGGCAAGTGAGGAGATCCAGGATGAGAAAGGCTCCCAAATATATTTTTAAAAATCTGAAAGGTGGCAATGGTTAGTACTCTGAGAGCTGTCCATTTCTGTGCCTTCACTGTGAGCTTTGGAGATGTCTCTGTATTGCTAGATGTCACTGTATTGCAAGAGCAACAAATATATAAATATAAGAACAGGGAACCATGGGAAGGAAAAACAACAAAGAAACAATGAGCTACCACAACCCCTCAATAACAGATCTCACCAACCCAGAATGGCAGAGATTACCAGAAGAACAATTCAGATCTTTAATACTAGAAACAATACAGGATTTTCAGAAAGAATGTAGACAGAGCTTTAAAGAAATTAAAGAAGAAATAAAGGAACAAATAAACAAAGAATTCAATGACCTGAAAGGAACCAAAGAGAAGCACTGAAGGAAGTGAAAGATGAAATAACCGAAATGAAGACATCAATACAAACTATAAACAGCAGATTAGATCACATGGAAAATAGAATATCACTCTTAGAAGATGATCATCCCAAAAACGAATCTATAGTACAGAATTTAGAAAAAAATACGACAGTATAAAGTGGACAATTTTAAAAGAGCCAACCTAAGAATAATAGGCATAGAAGAGGGATTAGAAGTTGAAACTTATGGAATAAACAATCTCTTCAAAGAAATAATAACAGAGAATTTTCCAAACATAGAAAGAGAAGTCAACACACTAGTCAAAGGAACAATCCAGCAAGAGGAAATAACAATTATCAACATCTATACCCCAAACATAGGTGCAGCCACTTTCATAAAACAAACTCTGTATGATATAAAGACACACATAGATCCCAATACACTAATACTAGGAGACTTCAATACTCCTCTTACACCTCTAGATCATTCCTCTAAACAAAAGGTCAGTAGAGATGCCTCAGACCTAAAGGATACCATAAACCATATGGACCTATTAGACACATATAGACTCTTCCACCCAACTACAACTGAATTCACATTCTTCTCAGCGGCTCATGGAACCTTCTCCAAAATAGACCACATACTTGGCCACAAAGCGAGCACTAACAAATTGAAAAAATGCAACATAATTCCCTGCTTCTTCTCAGACCACAATGGAGTGAAACTAGAAATAAACTCCAGGAAGACCCAAAGAAACCGAGTAAGCGCATGGAGACTGAACACCACACTGCTGAATGAGGAGTGGGTCATAGAAGAAGTAAGGGGAGATATTTTAAAATTCCTAGTAACCAACGAAAATAGAGATACAACATATGAAAACCTCTGGGACACCCTGAAGGCAGTACTAAGAGGGAAATTTATAGCACTGAGTGCCCACATAAGGAGAACAGAAAACCACCAATTAAATAACCTAATGACACAGCTCAAAGCCCTCAAAAAACAAGAACAATCTAGCCCCAAAGCTGGGAGAAGACAGGAAATCACGAAAATCAGAGTGGAAATTAATGAATTAGAGAATAAAAAAAACAATACAGAAGATCAACAAAACTAAAAGCTG
>PVLC010009324.1:0-54281 GCA_004027655.1 Graphiurus murinus | reverse complement strand
ACTAACTGTAAATTTTTTTATAAAAAGAATATATATTTATGATAAACATTAGTTAAGACAAATAATGTTTGCAACCAACATAAGAATTCTAAAAGTTTTATTATAAAGGTTATCTCTTACATAAACATTTTCTTAGGTGAATAATTTGTTACAATAATAATTTATACATGTATTTTGACTCAGCAGGAATGATGACGTTTGCTGAAATTAAAAGCATTCTAAAATGTATTTACTCCTAATTGTGTTTAATTTCATATTACAATGATTAATCAGAGTGAATGTCTTCATTTTCTGCTGTTTTAACTGCAAGAAATGATCTCTTCTGTTTTTATCCTATTATAAGGATCGTTACAAAAATGGGAAACAATTAACACCGGGTTTAATGCCTGAGTGCTATAGAGCTGAAGTAATTGCACTCAAGGTCTGCTAACTTTTTAATCAGGCATTTGGTTGCAAGCTGCTCGCAATTGATTCGGAGAGAACTAACACTGTCTAAGGAAGAAAGCAGGTGTGCCAGAAAAGCAGGCATGTTGGCAAAACAAATGAAAGAATTTAAAAGGGAAAGAAACGGAAAAAAAAAAAAAAAAGCAAAATACTTGTCAGCAGGGCATTTACGTGGCTGGGCTTGTTATTGGATAAATCCAGTTGTGCACACAGCACAGTGGTAGAAACCCCACTGGCTGACTGCTTTCAAAGGGCAACACTACAGCTTAGCAGTGAGGTGCCCTGTCCATCCCAGTGTTAGGGAATTGAGTTAATTAACAGAAAAGGCTTAAAATTTCCATATTCAGGAGAGTAAAGACACAATCAGAAGTTTTTGGAATTACATTCTAATTAGAAAAGTTCCCTCTTCTTTGCATTTAGGCTACTCTTTGAAAAACAAATTTGGGTAGGTACTTTGTTCTCTCTTAAAGGAAAAAAAATCTAGTTTTTCTTCAAAAGCTAATGATTTTTAACTTTTTTTTTCTTTAATGAGTATCACAAGTGTCAGTCTTCAACAGTGCAAGCTACTCCTTCTAAGCATGTTGCACACATTTATAAGTACACATATTGCTTAAGAACATTAACCAGGGAATTTTAAAACTCCCTTTTCTGCAGACTCCTGAAATGGAGCCTCTAAGAGTTAATACTCCTGGAAAAGTGCATTATACTTTTACAATTGAAGCAAAATATATCTATTTTGGGGGTACTGAGGATTGAGCCCAGGGGCATTCTACCTTCAATTTACACCCCCAACTGTTAAAAAATATGTTGAAGTTGAATCTTGCTAAGTTGTTGAAGGCTTCACTAAGTTTCTAGGTTCATTTCCAACCTGTTATCTTCCTATCTCAGCCTTCCAAGTACTAAGATTACAAGCATGCACCACCATGTCTGGCACATTCATAGCAGAATATTCTGATAAGAAGTGGAGGAATATTTAGAAAGTTACAAGGTTGATTTGTTTGTTTGTTTGGTATTCATTGCTGGGAACCAAACCCAAGCTTCACACATGCGAGAGCAGCATTTTACTACTAAAGTGGATCTCTAGCCCTGAATTGTTTTTATGATGGTCAGATATACAATAGGTATCTCTTCATTCAGAAAAAGATTACTGAATACTATACTTGGCCCTTTACCTGGTGAAATCCAAAACAATTGCTATTGCTTTTCTTAAGTCCCCCAAAGAACATTTAAAGAGGAGTATAAAGCAGAAGTAGCTCTTGTGCAATAAAGCTGTTCATAGCAAGAGGGGTAAGACTAAGAAAACATTCCTATGAGCTTTCTCAAGCCAAGTCTAATGTGCATTTTAATTATGCTTGTTTGCCTGGGCCAACTGGCAATCTATGTGAGAATGCATCAGGATGCTTCAGGGTCCAGAATAAGGTAGACATCAATGAATATAAAATGTCACAGCCAGGTACATGAGTTTCAACTCCAGTTCCAAAGGGGTTATGAAAGTCTCAGCTCCTTTGTGTGTCTCACTTTAGCTTTCAGTGAGTTTTCCCTCTGCTTCTTGTGTAAACAGCTCTGGCTGAGTCAGCATGGCGTCAATTGTTTCGAAGAGAAGGGCTAAATTTAATGAAAGGGAAGCACCTGGCATCTGGTCACCCACACACAATGCCACCTAATCACATGGGACTCTAACAACAGACTGGCAGGCAAAGGGCCCCTTGGTGGTCTAAGGTATATTAGAGGATAGCTTTTGCCAGATTAACATCTATGCTATTTCTGACTGTGAATAAGTCTTTAAACAAAATTCTCATCCTCTTGCAGAAATTTACAGTATCTTGAAACCCAGTATTGAAGTAGTCCTTTGGAATCCAGTAGATCTGCATGATATGACATGCATGTGTGGATGTGGCCATGTTTCTGTGAATTCTATTCCAAGACCTCATGGAAATACATGTTGTAACAACTTATAATGCCAATAGAGGAGGCAAAGTTACCACAAACTTCTGTCTGGGCTTGTTCCTGAGCACAAAGTATAACCACTTAATATGCATTATCTGTCTATTGAGATGCTTATTATAAACCTCATGCTTAATTTTCCAGGACCTTCACAAGAAAGAGAAAATCTTACTCTTGCTAGATTTTGATTGCATTTTTTGTGTTCAGTGGTTTGAGTTTTCTTGTGATATTTATAATCATATTCGTATTAGGAAACAACTTCATTGGATAAATTGTTTAAATGATACTAATACCACTCCATGTATTTAGAAATAAACTTTCTCCCTTAAAAGTAATGAATACCATAAGAGAAAACGCTATTACTCTGGGATGTATTTAATTTGTATTTCTTATATCTATTCTAATTTCCCAGGTTAAAATAAAAACACATTTATTTTAGCTTAAGAGGTACATTTAGTATTTAAAGATTATTTATTCATTTGTTCCAGAACATTGCTTAAACTATAGAATAAGCAATTCTTAAGGGTAATGTTTAGTCATAATCATTTATTGGTTAATTTACTTTTTATTTCTATGCCCTTCCTCAATAGATACATGAATGCACATATATTGTAATCAATTTTATCTTTTCTCTGTATCATTAACATGAGTTATCTTCAAATTTAATATGCAAAAATCATAATGTTTCACAACACAATCTAAATACCTATTTGTTTATTCACAATGCTTTCTTAAAAATGTATACTTGTATTCTCAATTCAGGATGTGTCATATAATCATTGTGCTAAGAAAGCATTATGCTATAATTTAACTGTCAGTATTACTTTCTTAATGGTATTTCAAATAATGGTGTTTTACACTTCAATCTCTGACTTCCCAGATCTGGTGAAATGCCATGGTGATATCCAAGAGAAGGGAAAGATTAGAAGTAACATTTTATGAACACTTATTGTTTCCTAGTCATAACATTAGAAGTTTTACCCTTATTATTATAGTCATTAAATTCTCACTTAAGCATTAGTATCTTCTTTTGCAGAGGAATAAATAGACTTAAATGTTTTTGGAAACTAACCCCAGATCATAATTCATATTAGTAATTGCCAGGAGAAAACCCCTTGGTTATTGTTATTTGCATGCATTCTCTTCATTTGCAAAGCACAACATCATCCAACACAACAAAAAAATCTAAATTATTATCAAAAAGGGAAAAAGTGACTAAAATTTTTAAAAATACAAATATGTTAAATGGCCAATGCAGTTATAAATTAGGTACTTTTCCACTAGTTTATAAACACCATGGTGACAAAGTCATGTTTGTTTTACTCTTAAACATATCCCTAGCATTAGAACAGTGCTCAATAAATATTTATTAATTCACAGAATTTCAGTCTCACAGGCTTCTTTTGTGCATGCATTGGTCACCCAAAAAAGAGGTGAAATGCCATCAGGTATATCAGACTTAACCATAAGTCTCTGTACATTTCACACCTTGGAGAGGATCACTACTCCAAGTTAGCATGACTTGTAGAAAACTAACTATGCTGAAATAGGCCTTGGGACATTGGAAACCAGATGTAGTTCAGTATGGTTTATCCCTCTATTTACAGTGTGTATATTTTTGTATTTGGAAGCAGAAGCAGAGGAAAGGGAGTTTGCTTATTCTCTAGCAGGTTTTAATTTTCTTCTCCAGTTTTAAAGCACAGGAATCCTGCTGCATCTTCCTTGAAAGAATTCTAAAACTTCACCATTGTTTCTGCCCACCCTTCTCCTGGTTCTCCTCTTGCCCTAATCTCTTTTTTGTCTTTGCTTTTTCTTCCTAACTCCACCCAATGAATCATTAAAATTATGGTGTGATTTTTGTCAAAAAGGTGGGTGAGCTAATTTGGAGCTTGTGTATATCTCCCTGTGTATGCATGCGTGTTCGTTTATTTTCACCTAGGACTAGTAAGAAGGCAAGTGCCCCAAATACTGGAGCATAACAAATAATTACAGAGTTGATGATACATCTACTTATGATGGCATGCCTTTGTCTGGTACAGAAATGACACTACATTCTTCACTGCTGATAGGCTCTAAACTATACCATCTGAAAATTGACATTTAAACCTTTCCAACATTTGGAGCAAGATGAGTGCCTGGGATCAATCTCAATCTCTCTCTCTCTCTCTCTCTCTCTCTCTCTCTCTCTCTCTCTCTCTCTCTCTCTCTCTCTCTCTCTCTTTAGCTTTTCTTTGTGAATGGCAAATGATAAGATATCACTATACAGTCAAGTGAATCAAAACTTGCTGAAGCTTGAACATGGAAGATGAATATTGGAGGAAGGGAAACAAGCTTGATAAGATATGTTTGGAAAAGTAAGACCATTTGTTTTGTCTAAATGCCTCAGCACCAATTCTTTCCACCTGCAAAAGCAGCAGTTGTTTTAGTTGTTTCTAATACCTTTGTCTACCTTGAGTTTGCTTTTTAGTCTTTACTAAGATATGAGGACCTTATAATATGAAAGAAAAGGCATATCCAGATCCTAGTTACTAATTTTTTTTTTTTCAGTACTGGAGATTGAACTCAGGGGCATTCTACCTCCGAGCTACATCCCCAGCCCTATTTTTTATTCTTTATTTTGAAACACAGTCTCACTAAGTTGCAGAATGCCTCACTAGAGAGTTGAGGCTGACCGCGAACCTGGATCCTCCAGTCTCAGCCTCCCAAATGCTGGGATTACAACTGTGTGCCACCACGCCCGGCTGCTAGTTACTAATTTAACCAATTGATTATAGTGACCAATCTCTCATGTATCTGATTTCAAATTCTCGGTATATTTCCATGTGAAACCTCTTTGAAGCAGATAATAATAATGATTTTTGTTCCTTTTGCTATGACTTGAATTACTCTCCCAAAAGGAATGTGTTGAAAACTTAATTTTCAATACAACAGTGTTGGGAGGTGGTGCCTAATGGGAGGTGCCTGGGTCTTGAGGACTCCACATTTAGAAATGGATTAATGTAAATTGCTGATTATAAAAGGACTTGAGGCTAAGAGTTACATCTCTTGGGCTCTTTTGAACTTTTTTGACTCTCTGCCTTCCACCATAGTATTGCACAGTAAGAAAACTCTTACTAGGTGTGGGTCTTTTGATCTTGGGTTTCCCAGCCTAGATAACTGCAAAATATAAATCTCTGTTCTTTATAAATTACCCAGTCTTAGGTAGTCTGTTAGTAGCACAAAATGGACTTGAAAATATTTTTTTTCTTTAATGTTGAGTATCGAAGTGAAGCAGTAGTTTTAAAGTTTCACATTTTAATGGTGCTTTCTCGAAATACACCTAGTAATTTATTACTCATTATTATAAACTATTGAAATCTAAAACATAATTTATAAAATATATAGAAAGTAATTCTTTAAAGAGAAATGAGCTCATCACTAAAAAGTCACAATTTGATAAAATGATATTTGTAAACAAAACACAATACCATGTGTTAATTTAGTTTTTTTTTTAATTATGATTTGGTGACATGACTGTTTATCACTTGTCATAATTATACTACCATTTCCTATATCCTATAATGTCTAAGAATTTTAAGATGAAGAATCTTATTCTTTATAGAAAGTTAAGTGAGCATTTTCCTTTCCCTCACTGTAACTGCAGAATTGAGATAATCCTGAAACCTGACACTGTGATATGAATCCCAGTGCTAGGAGGACAAGTGTCCTTCACTTTGATCTTTACTTCCAGAAACTAACTTTAAGTGACATTTCTCATTACCCCTCACCAACGTACCTCTAAAGCTTTCTGCCTTTTCACAAGCTGTGAATGAGAACTCTTCCTGGCTGCACCAATATTGTTTGCTGAGTAATAGTTTGTTTTGAATGTGCAGCTTCAGGATCATTTGCTAATTAAAATTGCTTTACCACTGAGAGGTCCCCTGAGGTTTGCCCTTGTTTATCTGGGTTAGACTATGAAAGCATGATTGAACCAACTCTTAGATCATAATTTGCTTCTAATTCAAGTGAAAACATTGGAAATAAATTGATAAAATCAGCACATAATTTTATCCACACATATATAGAATTAGGTTCATCATAAACTGAAAAAATGAATACTCAGATATACAATCAGATACTGAAAGATAAAGATTATATATGATCAGTGGGACTATGGAATTAATTTCCAAATATGCAATTTATAAAGAGGGAGGAGTATACAGTGAACAAACTGCATTTTCAGATTGAGTTTTTTTAAACCATATAGTTCTGGAGTTGTCCTTTGGCCTTAATTTACATGGTCCTTTTTTAGGATATAATAACCTAAGTCAACCTTAAATAAGTTCAGGCTAACTGTCCCACAGAAGAACTCTGTGACATATTCAGGTTCACATTCCCACATTTACTTAATGCTCTGGTACTCTGATATGATACAAAATAGCTCTCTGTGTGTGTTGGGGATAGGAAAGGTTCAGCAATAATAATTGCTTCAATGTAGCTAGAAACTTTGAGAGAAAATGTCAAGTATATAAATATGAGAATCAAAAAACTAATAAATGTTTCAAAAGCAATATGAAAAATAAGACTTAAGTATCAAACAACCAAATTATTCCCCTAGTTTATATTCATTATTGGATATATTGCATATTAAATACTCAACAGCAAAAATGGCATGCAACAGACAGACTGTTACACATGTTTGGAGTAAGTGAAAAGGATAGATGGGCTGAGGAAGGACAGTGGGTGAAAGAAGTTAGCATAGGGCTCTTTTCTGTTCTCCAGCTCAAAACCACTCAAGGGCAAACCAAAGAAGAGAAGCAAGTAATACCTAATTATTTCAGTTTTGAAAGATGGTGTATTAACTGAGAATGCTTAACTATGAAAACTATGAAAGAAAAAACTAGTAGCTGAGACATCTAATTTTGAATTAAGACATCTAATTTTGAATTGAATCACTTCTATTTTAGATATCAATTGTCCATGTTACATTCTAAACTCTAAAGTTTAGAGTTTTAAAAAGAAATCAGGAACAATGGTGTACATACACTTTTAAATAACACAGTTCAAGGTCACTTTTTTAAAAATATGTTCCCAGAAAACAGTATGATAAATTAGTCCTATAGGAGAATCTTAATGTTATAGCTAAATAATGTGAGTTGAGCTAAACAAAATTATCAGCAATTAACTTTATTCTGAATAGGTTATGATATCTAATGACACTATCTTATATTTCATAAGTTTTTGGCAGACTTCACAATTATGTTATATAGATTGCTATCTTGGATATGATGAAGAAAGGAAGGGAGAGAGGAAGGGAGAAAGGGAGGGATGAAGGGAGGAGGGAAGGAAGGAAGGGGAGGAAGGAAGGGAGGAAGGAAGGAAGGAAGGAAGGAGGATGAGGGAGGAGACAATCAGGAGGAAGTTGGCAAGGAAGAAGAGAAGGAAGGAAGAAAGAAATCCTTACAAACATTACTTTTGTTCTGTAGGAGGATTATTCCAAATTTCAGGAAAAAAATCTAGTCAGAACCTGACAGCATAAGAGAACAATGCCACTGAATTAGCGCCCTGTGAGAAGCCTTGGGGGAATAGAGTATAGATCATCACTGGTAGTGATTGACAAGAAAGAGATTTGAGAAATAAAGATGGAAGTTGTCATAACTATGCAAGTATTGTTAACATTATCAAAATGACCTATATTCTAAACTAATGTTGATTATTTTTCTAAGAATAGGTGGATATCTATATGCATTTGTCTGCATATGCCTTGGAACCACTGGCCTATAAATTACTCCTATGTCCTGACGTATGAATCAGACAAAGACAGATTCTTGGTATGAAAAACTAGTTAATCCTTGCATTTTGTTTATTCTGATAACCTGTCTCTTTCAAATATAAGTTTTATTCTGGTCTTTTCTAGAATTCATAATTTCCAGTAGGAAATTAGAGATGTGTACATTGTGAATTAGAGATGTGTACATGCCCTGAATATTCTATAAACTTTGTTATAGATAGAGCCTGATCTAAAATAAGGCATATGTTAAATCTTCTTACACAAGGCCCCACTCTTGTCTTTCTCTGCACCCCACAGTGCTCATTCGAGTGAAGAGTCATCTTTGAAGGCAATTGGAGCTTCTTGCTTGGCTGAGCACCATGGAGCTTGGAGCAAGATAAAAAAAAGAACCACAGACTTTCAAGTATAATTCTGCTAGCAGGACACACTGAAACCATCCAGCCATACAACTGTGGGATAGGTTCCCTGGCCCCTTAGCCATGTAAAACAAAAACAAAAATAAACAACAAAAAAGAATACCTGTATACTCATTGGCCAACCATTAAAAGTGAGAAAAATCATGTTTGGGATTTGTTTTACTGAAACTTCCTTCTGAATAATTTGCCTACATGTGTACATAATTGTCCCTTTTACAGTCTGTATAATTTTGTTTCTGTTGAGATGAAAACAAATAAGATGTTCATTCTATTGGTTTGCCAATAAAATAACTTATAACAATATCATCAGGTCTAGAGATCATTAGTGGCTGCTTATTGTGACTCAGGGGAAAGCTAGAGGTTAAATATGGACAATATTGTCTCATAATCAGCAATTTCCAGATCACTTCCCAAATAACTTTTTCTTTTCAAAATAAATATTTAAACAACTCACCCAATACTACTGAATATAAATAGGAATTGAAATGTTGCTGAAGCCATTCTCAGACATCATCAGGTTTAGGAACACTATACAAGAAGACATTTTGACTCCTAAAAACCTCTAAGAAAATCAAATGCAAATTCATTTAAAATACAACCTATGTTCTCCATAAAAAATTATATTCTTAGGAAAGGCAGATACAGTATAATAATTTTAGCTTTATATATGTCCATTATATTAAATGTATTTTCTATTCATCAGTCAGTTGTTATATATTAACTTTTTCTATTTTTACTTAGGCAATTATGTCTTCATATATATACATTTTTTCAAGGTACTAGAGATTGAATATAGAGCATTGTACATTCTAGGCAAACACTCTATCACTGAGCTATATTCTCCTCCCTTATCTGGAATATTTCTAAAGCTTCACCTTATACCCACTACTCCCTTGCCAGTGTGACTCCACTACTTTATAAAAATAAACTTTCTAAGGCATAGGTAAAACATACACTGTCTTATGAGTCCCCAAATGTAGTCAACTCACACAAGCATTGACGCTCTTAGTGAAGAGCTCAGCTGAACAGTAAACTTTGATGTCCTATTAATTTCTCATCCCAATTACATCCTTTTGCCAAAATAGAAAGCTAATGTTTTTTCTGATGATATTCTCATTTTACAAATCAAATGCTTTTTCTTTATTATTCCCTCATCTCCTTAGTTACGTTTACATTTCTCAGTTTTCTGGCCGAATTCTGCTAGTTCATTAAAATCCATGTCCAATTCTATCTCTACAAAGAAGAGTTGTTTTCTTTTCTACTTTTTTTTTTTTTCAGTACTGGGGATTGAACCTAGGGGCATGTTACATCAGAGCTACACCCCCAGCCCTATTTTTCATTCTTTCATTTTGAAAAAGAGTCTCACTAAGTTGCGGAAGGTCTCACTAAACTGAGGCTCGCAATGAACCCGGATCCTCCGATCTCAGCCTCCCTTTATTGGGATTACAACCATGTGCACCACATCCGGTTCAAAGAAGAGTTCTTTAAAGTCCCCAACATACTTTCTTAGTGCCACTGATGGCCTCCCTTTGCTCTATTTTTGTTGTTATTTTTAAATATACTGCTGAAGCATTTAACATAGTCTATTTTTATGTTGTCATCTTGTGTCCAATACTGTTCTCTGAACATGATTTCCTGGTGGATATGTTCAGTATCATTGGTGTGTGTGTGTGTGTGTGTGTGTGTGTGTGTGTGTGTTACTGAGGATTGAACCTGCAGATATTCTTCCTCTAGATGTAGCCTAGCCTTTTATTTATTTATTTATTTATTTATTTATTTATTTATTTATTTATTTATTTATTTATTTATTTATTTTTAAGAGGGTCTCACTAAGTTACTGTGCATTGGCCTTGAACTTGTGATCCTCCTGTACTCCAAAGTACTGGGAATGCAGTACCTCTGAAGTACTGAGAATGCAGGTGTGTTCCACCTTTCCTAGCTTGTTCAATATGACTTCAAATCAAATTATTGAAATAGATTTATTTAAACTAACACTTAGACCTTTCATAAATAAGTGCATGCAGGCAGGATTGATTTACTTATGGTTTTGAGATATACCGGATTAAGGTAGAAAAGTATCCCCCATTAAGGACTAGTGACGAAATGTTGTTCCAAACCATACCCTACAGAGGGACATGGATAGCATTCAAATTGCACAGAATAATCAAGCTGAAGGTTTCTCCTTTAGGCCCATTTCTGAGACCTTGAGCCCAGATCTCAGACCTCAAATGGTGAAACTAAGTAGGTTATGGCTGAGGTAGAGCCCTGAAGCAAGTATATGAATACTAATGCAAATGAATCCAAAGCTGGGAACTGAGCGCTGGCTGTGTGTGAGTGCAGAAGCTGTGACCTGAAGCCAGGCTGAGTTGAAACCCAGGACTGGTAGTCATAGCAACAAGGGAGCATCCAGAAGTCAGAGCCAGAAAACAGAGCAGGTCAAATGTGGAACAGGCTGTTGGTCAGAGTAGAGAGGTGACAGCCAGAGAACCAGACTAGGTGGAAGCCAGGGAACGCTCCAAGGTGCATAGGCAGCAGGAAGCTCTGGTGCCCAGTCCAGATGGAATTCTGCTGGATGTCTGGTCATGGCTCCAGCTGGCTCCAAGTTCCATTCACTCCTCATGCAGATTCCTCCAACTGGCATATGATGTTCCATGGCTTTCTACCATTTGAATGCTCTTGAACAGCCTCATAAAGCTATTTTGCCAGAAGCTCTGTAAGGTGACCCCATTTGTAGAAAATGTCAGAAATAAGTTAAAAGATAGGGGTTTTTTTTCTTATTCTTATAATCCTTTAGAAGGATAAAAATATATTTTTTGGTGCCTAACAAAGAGTTTAAGAATCTTGACCATGCTAGGTTGGCAGATTCCAGAAGATGTTTCCAGAAGAATTATGTAGTCTGTCAGGTTCTCTAAAGACATGCATTTCTTTATTCTTAATACAAGTGATGAATGTGTATACTAGACTGCAGTGTGAGTAAGAAGGACTTTCATGTTCCATTTATTACTTCCTAGTAATGGCTGGTATTTATTGATGCTTGCTTTGACTTGCTATCCCTAAAGTATTAGGCAAAAAAAAAATTTTTTTTTTGAATAACCAGGCACAGTGGTACACATCTTTAATCCCAGTGTTTGGAAGGCTGAGATAGAAGATTGCAGATTCAAGGCCATCCTCAGCAACTTAGTGAGAACTTCAGTAACTTAGTGAGACCCTATTTCAAAATAAGAGAATAAACAAATAGCTGGGGGTATAGCTTGCAGGTAGAGTGTCCCTGGAGGTAGGATCCCCATTACCAAAACAAAGACATACACACACATACACACACACACACACACACACACACACACACACACACACACACACATATATCATATATGTATATATATATGAATATATGAAATATGTTATATGTTTTATTTTATATCAACTTTTTCAGGCAGATTGTTATGATTACTCTTTTGTACTTAAGGGAACAGAAACTTAAATATATATGTAAACCAAATAAAGGTGGAGTTAAGATATAAGGAAAGAAGCTTTTATACTAGCTAAAGATTATAAATATAAATATATTTAGAGACATCAAAGGTATCTAATCTAAAAAGGGTGAATAGATTAAGCTGAGAAAAGTAAGGGAGAGAAAATATCTGGTGAAATGGATCTATCAATGAACACAAAATCCCTATGTTGGGGAGTGCCAAGCTTATCATTGTAGAAAGAAGAAGGACAGGGCTGGAAGGAGGGAGGAAGGAGGAAAACAGTATATGTTGTGTGGGGGGAAGTTAGTCAAGCATTTCCATCAATATGAAAGCTCTTTGCAAACTGTAAAACCAATGTGGTAGTATAGTATTCACAAGTCTTTTTGTTCCCCCCAAATTTTATGCTTTTTAGCCACAGTAATGAAAATACAAATGTCCAGGAATAATATTTTTTAAATGGATGCTTATGCTGATCTTAAATTTTGTTTGCTTCTTTGTCTTTTCCTCTGTGTCTTTTGAGATTCTACTAACATATCTTATGCAAAATGCAAATGAACACATACACATTAAGGTTTACAGAAACTCAGAAGTACAGTGTCTAAGGACATGGGCCCAGTAGAGTTCATGGATCGTAGGTTAAGAACTCCAAATTTAGAATGCTTTATTACTTAATAGACTTCATACTTTCCTTTGACTTCTAAAGGCTCTAGAGGTTGTCCATACTTACAAATGAGTACGCTTGAACTTGTAAGCTTTGCCATAGAGGACCACTATCACAGTCCCCTAACTAATTTATTCCTGATTAATAGAACACATATCTAGCATTGTGTACAGTGTTGGATTATATATTATTAAGTCTAACCAATATAATTTGAGGGCAAGTTATATTTAGCGTCAAAACTAAATGGATCCTAATAAGTATCTGTCCATGTAGTATTAACTAAGTATGGGGGGGGGCTGCAAATGTGGTCATGAAGCAGTTTTAAGTAAATGCAGCCTAAGCTTGTTCTAAAGATTTATAACCAATAGCAAATACAAAGAATTATATATTTCTTTGTACATCTAATTTTACAGTGGAATAAGCACAATGAATAAAACCCACTGAATGATTTGAAAAGATATGAGTTTTAGGAGGTTGGTAATTAAATTACTTGTTTTCCTGTCTCTGTAGGTTCTATAGTTTTAATTCCTAGCAGACCATATTGAGTAAAGCAGATCAGAGTGATTTTTTTTTCTCTGCCTCTTCTATTAGAACAGTTTGAGAAGTAGAATGACAAGTATATAACCAAATTGTCAGCAAGTCTTTCTTACAATTAAAGGCATAATCTTTTTTGTGGCCTACATAGTTTTTGTTTCTTTCAAAAAAAGTAATGAGTAACATTTTTTGGTCTGAGAGTTTAACTTCTCTTTCTCACTCATTACTCTTAAGCTCAAGGAGTCTAAATGCTACAAGATTTCCTTTATATCTTCAACCCCCCCCCATACACAGTGGCATTTATAAAATGCTCTGTACTGAAGATCCCTGAACCCTGAAATGCTGGTATATTTCCACTGCTGTTGATAAAATTTCATTCATAAATTAATTTACTCATTCTTCTTTCATTCAAAAGTAAGCAATCTCAGTTACCCAATCACTTAATTTGAGCAATTCATAGTTAAATAGGAATTTCTTGATGAATGTAGATGGAAATAAATAGTGGTGATGGGGAGAATCCTCCCTCTAAGTATTTCTAGAGCACCTGCCTTTTATAGACCAAAATTTGAAGAGCAACTTATCTCTGAAAATCATTTCTTACCTGAAGAAAGAATCTCAATATCTCTCTCTCTCTCTCTCTCTCTCTCTCTCTCTCTCTCTCTCTCTCTCTCATTCTCTTTCTCTCTCTCTTCTCTCTCTGTCTTACATCTTTGCATAGATAAAGGGTTAAAGTCTAGTGTGCATGAGTTAGATCAGTGTTAATAAAGGACAATCTGCACTCTTAGCTCAGATTTTTTTCTATCTAGAGTATTTAACAAGTTTTACTCTTTCTTAGTAGCCTTATGGTCTCAGATTTTTTTTTTAATAATTTGTGTCCCACAGCTTCCAGATAACTGATTTGATAGACCCAGCATTTTCATATTCTAGAAAGATATTTCACCTACATATGAGAGGTTTATTTACTCTTATCTCATTTGTTTTTTTATTTGATTTTTCCCCACTGGATATCTTTCAGTGATTCTACTCTCTGTAGTAAGCAACTGGGAAATCTATTGTATGTTTATGCACCTCAAGCTACATCATGGAATTCACTTCTAGTGTTTCACTCATATAGATTAAATTTAGCTAGTAATTGATCTGAAACACAAATAAAAATTTAAAGATAGTATTGCCTAGCTCCCCATTTCTTTTTCCCCATATCTATTCTTTAAAGAAATATGTCACAGTAAGTTTTCTACTTCGGAAAATGAGAATGGAAACTCAGGCTGTCTTCTCTGAAATGAACCAGTTTCTCAGCCATCGTGTTTTATGTCTGAATTGTCTAACTTAAATTGCATGTCCTTGGGGCAGAGAGTGGCCTGATATCTTTTTTTTTTTTTTTTAAGATCCAACTATCCTGTCACTGTTCTACAAAACAATAAATAATGAAGTGAATTGAAAATATGTGCATGGTGCCAGGTTGACAGAAATGGAGCCAATGTTCTGAGAGGTGTTAAGACAATGTTTCCTAACAAGCAGAATCTCAGAAAGTCAAATAGTGATGAATGAGGAAGTAGAAGTAAGGACAAAAGCAGAAAGACAGGTATAAGAAGTTATTTATTTGAGATTAACTTGGATTTAGTTGAGGTAACATCCCTCCATGAAATAACCATCAGGCATATGCCTCTTTTTTTTTCCCCCCATTGGACATATTTTACAAGGATACTTTCAACTCGATATTGAAAAAAAAATCCACCAAAGTTTTACTTTGTACACATAATATGTTAATGAGAAAACAAAACATAGGATGTGTTAGTCAGCTCTGCACTACTATAACATATACTTAATACAATCAACTTATAAGGAGGAAGTTTCAAATGCTCCAGTCCTTGGTTACTTGGCCCATTGCTCTGGGGCCCAGGGTAGGGAAAGTGTAGTAGAGCAAAGCGGCTGCAGGCCAGGAACCAGAGAAAAAGAGAGACAGGAAGAGGCAGGTGTCCCAATATTCCTTCAAGGCCATGACCCCTCAAAACCTAACTTCTTTCTACAAGATCCTACTTCTTAAAGGTTCCACCACTTTCCAATAGCACCAGGGGCTGGGACTAAGCCTTCAACACATAGTTCTTTGGGGAATATGTATTCAAACTATAGCATAGAAAAACATATTTGTTCAAAAGTTCTTAACTGGATTTTGTTGTAAAAAGGACAGGAAGAATTTTGAGGGCTATGTCCTCAACTGGAATGATCCTCCTGGGAGAGGACTTGTTTGGTCATCATATCTAACAAAGCTGTGATGATGGAGCTTCTCCCTAAAACACCTTCACACTGTCCTACATTATTTTCCTTATCTAACTCACCTCTATTGGGCATTATATATTTAGGTAAAAAGTTATCTATCATGTTATTCAAATATAAATAAGTTCTGGGAGGGAAATGGTCCTATCTATGTTGTTTTGCCAGTACCTAATAGAATGCTGAAACATACTAGGTATCAATAAATATGGGTTGAAAAATAATGAAATTGTTAGACAGTAACTAAAAAAACAAAAAAACATATTTTACCTAATTTTCTACATAATATTCTACTTAATTGTAAATGATAAAATTAAGATGTTACTAAGTTGGGTCCTTATCTAATAGGAATATGTATTTATAAAAAGAGGAAATTGGGATGCAAACATAAACTTGGAGACAGGTCTCAGGGAAGACAAAGTGAATATATAGGGTGAATGCCATTGATATTATAGTAAAGGAATTCCTGCAGCTAACAAAAGCTGGGGGAAAGACATGGAATGGATGGATGTTCTCTGACAGCCATTAGAAAGCTCTAGCCATGCAGACACATTGACTTGTGACTTCCAGCTCCAGCACCATGCACAAATAAATTTCTGTGTAATTTGCCATGTTTAGTACTTTCTTAAAGGATTCCTAGCAAAACAACAAACTATCCATTCTCAACTCCAATTATGGAAGTTACTATATAGGCCAAATATCTAGATATTTAATTTTAATAATACATAATTCAACCATTTAATTACCCAAACAATTATAGAGTTATAAGTAATTTGTTCTTATCTAAGTCTTTGGTTACATAATTAGTTTATTATTCTGTTAACATATTAAAAATTATAACAAGACATACCTATTATTATTGTTTCTAATTGTTATTACCAATTAACATTATTAATTTATTCATAAGGTATAAACATAGAATATTAATACATTTATTCACATTTAATGGGTAGTTAATTTATAATCCTAAATCCATTAAAAATGAAATTATAGATATTTTCACCATCAAACTATATGTTTAATATAAGGATACAGATCATATAATGTTTTCAAAATTTATGGAGCTAATTTTTAAAAGTGATTTGCAAATCTTTACTTATATCCATAATATATCAATATTCTGAAATAGAAGTTATCTGATAAAATTCCCAGTTTCCACATACTTTGATTTAACCTTAAGAATATACTCTGTTTGACTACAATATTTACTAAAAAGATCCCTTCCCTTTACCAACAATTTATGTTGACAGCATTCATATATGTAGAAGCAATTTTCACTTTACATCTGATTGTATAATTGAATATGGAAACTTTTCACTTAAAATCAGGGCCACGAAAGGAATATAATTAACTATAAAGATTAGCACAGAGAAATAAGTATTTTCTTTATCTACCACAACACAACTGGTGATTTTTAAGTTCAGGTTAATTATCTATTAGAAGGAATGTTTGTATTTCAAATAATTCAATTTAATTTAATTAATATTCATTTGATTTCTCTAAGATACTTAAAACATTACAGAAATAACTCAATAAACATTAAATTTCGTGTTCTGAAGACACGAAAACCTACATTGTGCTTAGATGCAAAAATGTAGTTAAGTTACAGCTTCCAAAGGTGTATAGAATTAACATTGAGCATTATTGTGTTTTCTCATAACATCTTCCAGTATATTTCATTTTAAATCAGACCTGATAATCTTGTAATTTAAGTCTAGTCATGACTTGTATTTCTATTTACTATTCCAATCTTATTTTTGTGCAGTTTGTTTAGTGGTACTGGTAAACTAGATAAGGATTTTGTAAGAAATTTAAACTTCTAATACTTCAGATTGCTTATCTGTAAAAATGAAGTGAAGATTTTAAGACAAAAGCCTGCATTTGCATTTTTAATATTGTTTATGGGTTTCTATTCTCTAAGCTAAATAAAACTCAAACACAATTGGCAACGAGCTATGTTTTGTTTTGTTTCTTTTTTTCCCAGAAAACTGTTGCTTGTACTTTTATTCATGGTTTGAGTTTTATACAAAAAGCTCTTTTTTTTTTTTTTAATCATAAACATCACTGTCATGTAATTTTGAAAAATATTTCTTTAATTTTTTTTTTTTTTTTTTGGTGGTACTGGGGGATGGAACCCAGGGGCTTTCTGCCTCCAAGCTACAACCCTAGTCCAATTTTATTCTATTATTTTAAAACAAGTTCTCACTAAGTTGTGGAGGGCCTCACTAAGTAGCTGAGGCTGGCCACGAACCCGGATCCTCCTGTCTCACCCTCCCAAGTGCTAAGATTACAAAGATGGGACACCAAGCCTGGCTTGAACAATATTTTTAAATAAGCAAAAAGAATGCAGTATTTCTGGCTTTCAAAGCTGCAAATTTAATAGACTTTGTAAAGAATTGTTCTGGCAATTGTTTTGTAAATTGTTGCATGTTTGTGGATATATAAATGCTTCTATACCTCCTGAAAAGCATACTACTAATAGATGTTTACATCTATAGGTTCAGGATAAAATATTTTACTTATGAATTTAGAAAAATTAACATCAGCTGGGCGTGGTGGCACATGCTTGTAATCCCAGTATTTGGGAGGCTGATATAGGAGGATCGAAGGTTTGTAGCCAGCCTTAGTAACTTAGGGAGGCCCTTCACAACTTAATGAAACCCTATTTCAAAAATAAAACAGTAAAATGGGGCTTGGGATGTAGCTTGGTGGTAGAACACCCCTGAGTTCAATCCCCAGGACCACATATACACATACAAGAAACAACCTTGTTAAGAACAATTTAGAAGAGGAAAGATTAAAAATAAATAAATAAATAAATAAATAAATAAATAAATAAATAAATAAATAAATGGGAAAGAAAAAAAGGAACTAGAAACCAGCAGATTTCTGAATGCCACTCTTCAGTACCCTGCAATATAGTATAACAAATTGTAACTGCATCTAGACAATTTTAACACCCACAAATAAGTGCTGTTTTGTAGCCCCAGATTTTGTTATAGGGAATCTATCATTTGCTAGTCTCTTTGCTACTTATTTTACAAATGAAGTCTTCACTTTTCACAGCATGAAATCTTTCAATTTTAATATCTTTAATATCATGCTGGTTAGTGTGGAGTCCCAAGTGAATTCACACCTCACTGCTGATACTTTTAAAACACAGTAAGAAACTCATATTTTAACATGATTAAATGACTAATTTATCTTTAGTAAAAGTATTATTATTGCAGTCCAATAGAAACATATCACACTATATTAATAATAAAATTCTACTCAATAGGACTAAAATTATACATTATTTTAATGAGTACCAAAGAATTATTGAAATACTGCAAAGATATTAAAAGAAAATTAAAAATGCCTATTCAATAATAGTACCTATGATTCTTGGGTAACAAGACATATGATTAAAGCCGAGAAAGTTCTGGAGAGGTTAGACATTTGCTTAGGATCACACAATAAGTTATTGGTGAAGCCGAGATGTTCATGTAAGTCTATTACTCAAAACAACAGGGCTCTTTTTTATATAGTGCCATTTCTCTAAAAAATAACCTATTACTTGAAATTAAGGTGAATAATAGATAACTATCATCTATTTATTTATTTATCTATGGATGAACCTTACATCTAACTAAGGAAAATAAATATAATTCCATACTTACAAGTATATAGTTGGTTTTTGTTCTGTAACAGTTTGGCTAACATGTTTTGGTGTATAGAATTTACTTTTCCTAATTGTTAGATTAAGAAAAAAAAAAAAAAACCTATAGACTCCAGATGCACAGAAGAGTCATTCTGTGTAAAATATTTACTGCAGTTAGCAAACCTAAAATATTTTAGATGTTTGTTTTCCTTTATACTATAAAGATTTTTAACATCTCTCTGCATGTCAGTATTGATTCATCTTCCAACTACTCAAGGTAGGTATGTGGATTAAAAGTTCTTTTAGATCCAACTCAAGAAGATATAGATAATGATACAGGAATGTCTTGAAGGTTAATGGATTGACCATGGTTAGAAAATCATTAAACAGTGTACAGCCATCAAGGTGCCTGTCATCTTAACTTCTTTATAATGCAATTTAGAAAGCCATAAACACAATGCCCAGACAGCAATTTTAAGATAATAGAATTTTTATAAATGCTATCTAATCAATGTGAAATTTCATTTTAAGTACCTTGAAATGAGAAGAAATACATGTCTAGGTTAACTTATGAAAAGCTACTTGTCAACAGTATTTTTTATTATTTTTCAAAGTATATAATTGAGAACTCTGTTCTTCAAAGCTCTAATATAGAAAGTAAACTACCTTAAAATGGAAATACATGTATAGAAGTTTTTAATATTAGATAACATGTAGAATACTGGAGAAATTTTTTTTTTTTTTTTTTTTTTGCAGTACTGGGAGTTGAACTCAGGGGCATTCTACCTCCAAGCTATACCCCCAGCCCGATTTTTTATTCTTTATTTTGAAACCGAGTCTCACTAAGTTGCGGAGTGTCTCACTAGGTAGCTGAGGCTGGCCGCGAACCCGGATCCTCCAGTCTCAGCCTCCCGAATGCTGGAATTACAAGTGTGCGCCACCACGCCCAGCTTGGAGAAATATTTTTAAATAAGTATTTATTAATATTTTGCTTCAGCGATGAGTTGGCTTCCTTTTAAAATACTTGCTTTGCTTTGAATATTTATTTAAATAAATTTAGTTTTATCTAAAAATTAGTAAAAATATTTTTCCTTTTAGCTGTAATTTCAATAATCATGAACAGAATGATCTAAAGATATGTTTATAATATTATTGTAAATAATTGTTAACATTTTGATATTTTACAATTTTTATATCATTAATTTGTTACAGTTCTCATTTTCTTTCTCACTTATTCTTGGTGCTATGGTACAAATGATGGCTTTAGTTTACTCTCCTGGTTCCCTTATCTTTAGTTTATAACTACTTTCATCATTATTATTATTATTATTGTTATTATTACTAGAGATTGAACCCAGGGGCATTCTATCTCTAAGCTACACCCCTTATCCCTATTTTACTTTTATGTGGAAACAGTGTCTCCTTAGGTTGCCAAGAGTCTCACTAAGTTGCTGAGGCTGGCTTTGAATCTGCGATCCTCCTGTCTTAGCTTTCCAAATACTGGGATTACAAGTGTGTGCCACCACACCTGGCCTCCATTTAATTTAATATGCATGGAACAAAACTGAGCATAAAAATTTTGATGTATTACAGAAATAATAGTGATCCTAATATTTATAAAATGATATTTATACAGTAATTATTACAGAACAGGCACTGTTCTAAACATGCCATAGATATTTTATAATTTATTTATGTGCAAAGCTAGATAGCAACTAATCAACAAATCCAAAATTGGAAATTGGACATACAAAGCATATACCCCATACATTATCAAACATGAGAGTTATTTTTTGTTTGGAAGTGATATTTCGGAAGAGAAAGAGAATCCTTTTTTGAAGAAAATATGATAAGTAATTGGATTATGAATCATAAAGTGGAGATTATTTGACCATATTTATCATTCAAGTGCTTAGTACCTTGGGCTAGCCATTAACTAGCTATATAAACATATACATTTAAATATAAAATAATAATAATAAATGTATACATGTGTGCATGAGGAGAGTTCCATAGGATCTAAATATTACATGAATCTTTGTGGTGTTTGTATAGAGTTCAGAATCTCAATAAAAAAAAATCCACATCTTTTAGCATAGTAAAATAATCTTTCTAACCTGGCTCCCAATTAATTCATTAATGTTCTAGGATACTTAAATACTTTGTGTAAATTGGACTGACTGCTGTCCTGAGCCAGGTGCGGACTGAGCAGGATATTGTAGCCTTCTTAACTGTATGCATATACTTTCCCAGATAGTATACAGTGCTTCCCAACACGAAACTGTTTTTGTTCCCAATCTGTTCTATTTCACCAATGATTCTATTGCAATTATAAAACATAATTAGATGTTAAGAAGCAATATAGAATGCAGCAAAATATGAGTGCAAGTAAAGAAATACTGTTTTTATGGAGATCAAGTTCAGTGATGAATTTGCTTAAAAAAATCTATTGAGATAGATGTGAACAATCTTAGAATAACAAACAAATATTTTTGAAGATTCCTAAAAATTTTTACTCAGATTCCTAAAAACAAAGTTAAAATTCATAAAACAAAACTAAATTCATAGTTAAAACATATATATATAAATATATATATGTATATATATATATATTTTTTTTTTGCAAGAAGAGGAAGAAGACTCACAGAAGGTCCTTGGACTGACATCAAATTCATTATATTTAGCCTATCCACGATGACCACTTTGAATGTTGATTACTTCATATTAATAAATATATAATACATACCCACTAAAATAAAGCTTAAATTAAGTTCATGGTTTTCTTCCAATATCTTATAATTTAGATAGTTATTGTCAAATTGTTGTTTTGTATTCTTAAAAATAATGTTATTTCCAAACATGTTCTTTCAATAATTTTTTAGCATTTGTAGGAATTTATAAGATAATCACCATTTTGCAGTAATAGCAATTACCTAAGTTATTATAATGCCAGCTAGGTGGAATTTAAATCTTAAAAAATTTGAACTCAATTGCATTTTGCACAGTGTAATAACATATGCGTGCATAGGTATATACACACCCAAGCAGAGGCACTGGATCAAATAATGAACTTTTTGAAGCTTTTAGGCTAAAGATTACAATATCCCCTGAACTCAGTATAACCTTCTCATGTGTGTTTAATCTCTTTGTTCCAAATTATTATTGCATTTCTCTGAAAGATGAAAAGAATAAAAGGTTTAGATTAGAATTAATGTATCTGAAACTTTCATTTTTGTATGAATATAGCAATGTGAATGTTATAGCAATTTAATTCAAAAAGCAAATCCCCAATAGATTATTTAAATATGTTATCTAGGAATATAGAGACATAATTGCTTTCAGTGATATAATATGCATAGATTTCTTTCCAATGTTGAAAAGAATAACTTCTATATTTTTATATGCAAATGCTTTTGAAAATTAGCTCACCTGATACATGGTAATGCCTTGAACACATCTAATTAGGTGATCTTTTGAAAATTCTATTTAAATGAAGGCAGATGATTCATGGGATAAATCATAAAATTAAATTGCTTTTTTAACATCTTCTTTAATACTACCAAAGAATCCTGAAAACATAGCTATGGTTTTCATTTTTTTTTCTCCTTGCTATTTCTTCTGCTAAGAATCAGCTCATGTATTTAAGTGTTAGACTCACAATTTCAATCCCTGGATTTCTTTGGCAAATATTTCCAAGGATCAACTATGTCCAAGGCATTTCAGAAGCTGATATCAGCATTTATAATACATGCTGTCACCAAGGAGCATACAAGTTTTGTACTACATCATCTTGGACTTCTGTGAAATTATTCCAAATAAAAAAGCAGCGGGGAAAAAAACAGATATTTTGATGCTGATTCAGTGTTTCCTCACTTTGTAATTAATGACCGTTCTATTTATAGGTAATTTTAAAAGTTTCTTTTCATTGAAAAAAGACAAAGATTAATGAGACTCTGCCAGTTTAGAATGAAATCAATCAGTCAACTAATTTGGCAGCCTTTTATATTTAATGCAGTTTATTTTCTGCATGACCTGAATAGTTTTATTTGGGTTAGTTTATATAATTATTTGTACTGTAAATTTAAAAACAATACTTTATCCACTTACTCTGTAATACCCTTTGATTTTTAGGAATTTGCTATTTTACAAAATGCTTTTGAACAATCTCTCTCTCTCTCTCTCTCTCTCTCTCTCTCTCTCTCTCTCTCTCTCTCTCTCTCCCCGCCCCCTTTAGCCTTATTTTTATCCATGGGTTCCTGCTATGAAATAAAATAGCACTGTAAATTAATTATAATTTTCCATTTTGATTAATGACATTCTAAAAGTTCTGTAGCTTTCTAAATGAGCCCAAGGGCCACTACCAATAAGCAATAATACATAGTATGTAATATCAAAACAAACCTCCCAAAATATGAACAAACTCAAAAGAAAATAGAAATTCACCCAACTTGAAGAAATATGATTACTTTAAATGTAATTATTTTTAACACTCTTGTACTCAATGCTCAAGAAAATAGCAGCAAAATGAACATATCCAAACTAAATAACATTCATACTTGCATAGTAACTATGTATTGATACAAGAAATATAGAAAATTAAAAAAAAACCTAAAAACTTTCTTCTTATTTTTATGTCTTCAATGTAGTACACTTTAATATTTATATGTGAGTTATCTTAGAAATATTATCATTATTAAAGTTTCTGCATTCTCACACCTGCTTTTATAGAAGATATTTTGAGTTAAAGCTTTGTTTCCCACTCACTCCATTTGTGAAGGCAAAAGCATTCCTACAGCAATGGCATCGTTTCATATATCGTGCCACTATTCATGAAATGGCTTAAATATTTAATTTCTCTTCAATTTTATAATAAAATAAAAGATAGGTGTTCAAAAGATACCTTAAATGCAGCTTACAATATTCTATTCTTCATTTCCACAGATTGGGCCCTAACTCTCCATAAGGCTGTTGCAAATAGAAATCATAGATCCTGGGAAAACAGCTCAGTTTTATTCAAGAGTAACTATCTTTGTTTCATGTCTAGTTATTACATCATTGTCATCCACTGCAGTTGGTGCAGAAATGTAAGGCAGAGGACATAGATATCTGAATTCAAACTACATGCCCTATAAAACCCTGTAAGGATGATATTACTACCCATAATAGATTATTTGTACTGTTTATTAAATTAACCAATACATTATTTCTTTTCTTTTCTCCATCTTCTAGACTAATTTCCATTGCTAAGCAAGAATTCCAGCTTTCAGTTTAAACAAAAGCCTTCTATGTTTTCAAGAGTATTTGTTAATACTTAGAAGGAAAAGTGTCTTTAGATATTTAGAACAACGCAAATGTTGTATCTATTAACACTGGAAAATTAACTTGACCTAATCCAGTCTTTTAGTCACACAACCCTGGTCAGGTGAATCACTCTCTTATAAAGTACAATAGTTTCCCTTTTCTTTTGGGAAATTCTCCAAAATGCTTACTATACTTATGTGGCTTCCATTTACCTGCCAGCTACCTCTTCAGTCTCATCAATTTCCCCTGGCCCTCCATTGTCTCTACACTCTAGCTCTTCTGGATCTCATCTGTTTATTTGAACATCTCATACTGCCTCTGATTTCTGGACTTTTGGGGATACTAGTCTCTTTGTCTGGAATACTCTTCAATCACATTTGCTTATCTGTCTCCTGTTTGTTATGCAAGACTCCTTAAAGATAAACTTCCATATCAAATTATGTTATATGCATATATGACTATATCATAATGGATCCCACTTTCAGGTACAAATTTAATGTATTAATTTTAAAAAAGCCACTTTCCAAGAGTTCCTCTGGTATACTGCTTTCACTACACTATACCTCTTTCTCCCAAAATTATCTCTGCTAGTAATAGTTTGATGTTTATTTCCATCTAGCTTTTTTTCCCCATTAGAACACATTTACTGCTATATTCCAGAGGATATGCACAGCTGGGCTCATCGTATGCATTTTATAAATATATGTGGAGTTTCCTTGAAGTTAAGGATATGTTTGTCAGATATCATATCAGGAGTTGTACATATTATAGATTTGATTTGGTTTTTATTTACATACCTGATACTTCTGTCCTGTTACCCCTATCTCTGTGTAAAGAGGGCCCAAAAGAAAGTTATCTGTGATTCAAAGTCAGTTTATCTATATTGGTGTTTCTCTTCTCTTTTTCACCTATCATCACTGTTGACTCTTTTTACAGATTTTTTTCTAATAATTTCTTCCCAATGAAGTATCATTACCATATATATTCTTGATAGTTGTTTATGTATTGAGGACATTTGAAGGGCTCATCCCTATGTAAATCTAAAATGTTTGTACCCTTGATAATGAATTTTCTTCCCCTACGGTGATATTGCCTCTTAATAATGCAAGATATATCTCTCTATCTGTATCTGATCTATATTATTTTTCTGCTGATCTCTTCCTATCACCTATCAACCTATCTTTTTATCTAGTGAAAAGACCAAGAAAGAAAAACGAGAAAGAGAGAGAGAGAGAGAGAATGCCCAGCTGAGCTCTCTTTGATGTATTTCTTCAGCTGTTCCTTGCAGAATATTTTCCTGTTTCCAGTTCAGCCTGAGTTTGGATCTGCCCAAAGGCTTTACACAAAAAGAGCATCCTCATTTTGATTGTTGTGTTGGTCTCCTGGCTATTGCGTACTTTACTGCGAGTTAACAAAACATTAATTTGTATGGAAATATTAAAGTCAGAATGTATTGTAATTTTAGATTTTCATATTTTATATTTACCATAGTTATAATTTTATTCATGTCAGTTTCCAAATGAAATGTTTTATGTGTTCCCAACTGGAATTAATTTTCTTTATCTAATTACTTTCAAAGCTGTATCAGAGTTGAAGCTTTGAAAGCTATTGGTGACACTAGGGTCTATTCAGTTTCCACAAGCAGCTTGAAAAATCACTCTGTATGGGCAATCTCAGGTGCAAGGAAAACCATGGTCTTACATGAGCAACTGCAGAGAGAATGGGATTGCAGCCCTATTTCTTGCTTCCTCTGGCTTTTATTAGTCCACAGAGTAGTTAGAAATGAATGACAAAGGTTTTCTGGGGACATTTTATAGTGCCTCTAGGGACTGCTACCTTGTTAAATCTCCTTGCAGTGGCAGTTGTCATTTAAATCCAATGTTACAATGTGTTATGACACAGAAGGTGGATAGCTCATGAGCCCACAATCAAGGGAGCTTCAGTGATGATAGCAAGTCTAACAGACACTTTCCATTTGTCTTTCGTTTCTTCCCCTTTGTCTAGCAGGCTCTCACAAACTATCTACCTAACACCAGTTTAGTGCAGACACACTGTCAATTTACATGGTTTAGCTGACAAGTCATGCTTGTCACCATTCATTAGTCCTTGCCCTCAATGGAGCTATCCAATACCACATTGGATTCAAAAACAAACAGGCATTAGTTACAGAAAAAATAAGAGACATTTCCAAATGTTCCCAATGCCCTTCCCCTACATTAAGCACCAAACCTCAGGGATCATACTGTCTTACTTTGCTCCTGCAGCAACCCTCTGCTGCAGCCCATGGATGCGTTCACTGCACCCATTCCGATAGTAACAGCTGGCAGTCACCATGTTGGTGGGCACTGTATTTCAGTGCTTCACTTCATTTATTCTCACTCCAACTGTGTGATATAGGTGCTATCACTCTGCTTTTACAGATGACGAAACAGGCTATGAAGAGAAAGCTTCTGGCAGAAGAATAAATAGTCAAGAAATGGTAAACCACAGGTTTAAATTCTGAATGTATGCATACAAAGCCCTCCAGTATAATATTTACCCTAAACTACATCTCCTTGCTCAGAATCATAAACCTAAGCCAATTATGTTTTTCTCTCAATGCCATCTACCCAAATTTTACCCATCTTTCAAATTCAAATTCAAGACTTTTTTCTTAACTAAAGTCTCTCATAAATAAATATATTTTATAGAGATATTTTAAGTGTAGCTAGTCACATGATTCATTTATAAAAAAATAACTTCCCAACAGTATTGCAATTTAACTTGTTAAGATTCAATGCCTTATCACCCTTAAACAGATCATAAGTTTATAAAGGGCAGGACTGTTTCTTCTAGTATTTTTCTTTTTGTAATAATTACTTCAATGACTTTCATATATTTTTAAATGAAAAATGCTTTAAAGTCCTTTGATCTAGTCAGAGCTGGAAATGCCTAGGTAACAATCACTCCAAGAAAATAAAGAATCAATTTAATCTAGTCTTTTACTATACTCCTACTGACTAGCCAGTTGAGATCACTGTATTTTGATTACAATTTTCCCATTGGTTCTAGAAAATTGACAATTTCTGTTTTAAGCTACCTATTGTTATATATTTACTTAACTATTCATGAGCATACCACTTGAAATTCCCTATGCAAAGTATAACATGTCTTGGAAAATTCCTATTTTAAGTCAAACCTCAAGTGCAAACATACAGCCATACAAGAATGAGAAATGACAGAAGATTCTATAGTAGCAATATATATTGACCTAGTGAACTAAGTTATCTTTAGAGCTTCCAGGTACACAAAATTCTTAATGTATTTTTACCTTAAAAGTAAGCTTTTTGTGCTGTCTCTTGTTTTCCATGTAGCTAATAATTATATATGTTTTTGAAGTTATATATCAAGATTTCCAGTAGAGTGCTGACATAAAAATTATGACTCTTTGGAAAAGAATAATATGACTATATAATGCAATGATGGAAAACCAGACCTCAAAAATTTTGTGTGGAAACCTAGAATCTAAAATAAGTTGTAGGCTTGAAGTTCGAATATATGTTTGACAACTTATATATAAATGGTTGTAATCCTTGACAAGTAATTTAATTTTTCAAACCCTTAGCTCCTTATTTGTAAATTTACTTAAACTGTATCCTACATACACATTAAATAATTATTTATGTCCCTAATGATTTATTATTCAAGAAATAGCAGATGATATGATCATCAATATTACTATATATTGGAATTTTTTTTTTCAAAATTGTCTTGGTGAATTATTATGGAGAAAATAAAATGCAATGTTACAAATTATTAACCTAAAATATTAATATTTAGTGTTTAATAACTGTTGGCTGGTAATATATATTCTTTTATTTTCTACTTTTGTCATTGATTAGAACTTCTAGGGAGCAATTGTAATTAAATAATTTATTGCAATGGGAATCCTTGAAGGTAGATATTCACAACTTTCTACACAAATTAAAAACAGGAGCCAGGCATGGGGATGGGAATACTTGTAACCCAGTACCTGGGAGGCTGAGAAAGAAGGATCATAGGTTTGAGGCTAGGATGGTAATTTAGTGAGATCCTGTTTCAAAATACAAAAATAAAAAAGGACTGAAGGTATAGTTGGGTGGTAGAATGCTCCTGGGTTCAATCACCAGTATATATATATACAAAAAACAAACAAACAAACAAAAAACTAAAGACAGGAATTGAGTTATAATCTTTGTCAATAAATCTCACTTTGTTTATAGGAGTAGATACTATTTGAGATTGTGTGTGAAGTCTTGGCAAGAAGTAAGCATAATCCTTACTAAAAATAATATAAAAAGAAGGTAAAAAGTGTGTCTCAAATAATTCCTCTCTTATGTCACAACTATCCATTTAAAATAATATAATTGTTTACATATATATTTGGAAAACAATTGCTCTGTATATCAAAGAAAAGATAAAAAGTATTAATTGTGATAGTTCTAATCCTGACAACTTTATGTATACTTTATTAGCAGATTTACTTTATTATTTTAAAAAATTCAATTCACATTTACTTCTGTGAAACTTGTAGTCTTCTAAATCAATAACCAAGATTAAATAACTGTGAGATGACTGGTTTATTTAATACCTTAAGGGCATGCCATCAATTCAGTAGCACTTCCCGTTACTAGGAGAGGCCATTCAATACAGTCAACCCATAGGCTCAATAAAATGTTTGTAATTAAAATAGCAATTTAACCCTAATTTGTCCATGTGCTAAAAATTCATTGGACAAATAGATATTTTGTATCCTTTGAAAATATGCATTGATCTTATCTAATATTTCTATATGAATAAAAATGCAAGGTGGTAGTATAATCTTATCTTATTTCCTACCACTTTAGCACATTTGCTGATTAGTAAATGATCGGCTAGGTAAACAATTTGCTCATAAGTAACAGAATCAGGGTTTGTATAAAAGCCCCAATTCTTTCTTCCATAGGCAACATTCCCAGGCAGGGCACAGGACCAGCAAAATGAACATCACTTGGTTTAGAAGAAATTCTCAGCAATACAGATTGTCAACGTTTTAATTACAGCTTCCAAACTTAAATCTGAGAAAGAGACTGAATGCAGAGAAATGGAAATTTTATAAAAGACTACTCAGAAGAAAATGTCTGTGTCCTGATTTTGCCTAGAAAAAGACATGTAAATTCATTACATAAAGTAGGATCAGATACAATTTGGACAAGGGAAAAGTAGACTATGGTGAACCACGGTACATAGGTTTATTATGGAGAAACACCATTCAGTCTTGTGGGGTAATCACAAACTCCCATAATCTGGGCTTTCTACATATGGATAAACTGAAGAATATGCTTGATTCAGCTCAGAAAAAAAAAACTGGGAAAGGAATAGTATAAGAACCATGAGTCATTTTCAGAAATTTTTGCAGTAACGATTTTTTAAAGTAGCTACTCTTTAAAATTCTCTTTCATTGGTGTGTATTGGTTCACCACATTTCTATTTTTTCCTTAGTCCTTTCTTTATTTTACTTTGAATAATAGTAACTTTTCCCCTGCAAAAATAAATTTCCTATGGCCATCTTCCTTCTTCCTAGAGTTGAATTTTAGCTACCAATTGGACATTCATAACTGTATATTCTATTGACTTCTAGAACTTGATTGTGTAGTACTTGTACAATATATTTTGAATGAATTAATAATAGAAAAATATAAAGTTATACACATTTTTACCCTTTGCTCTCTAATTTTGATCTCATAATTCTCATTCATATCTACTTACTCCATGTATTCCTGAGTCTAATTTTTAAATGTGTTTGCAAAGTGTCTTAGACTCTTGCCTTTTATTGTACCTCCCATTTGGTGCTGAAAGATTTACTTTCTTCAAGAGTTCTTGATTTATCTGCTTCTCATTGCCAATACTGTGGTTCCTAGATGATAAAGCTCAAAATTCTTTATTTTTATTTTAAGTTTGTGCTGTAGATTTCAGTGTTGTTCTTTTCTGACTGAGAAACTTGATCCATATTTCTCTTTTTCTTCAATGGTCTTCTTTTCACCTAACTTCTCAATATGTTACTAAAATCACAAGTCTCTCTTTCAAAGGCCACCTTCTTTATGAATCCTTTTCTAAAAATGCATCTTTACCAAACATTCTATTCTTTTGATAATTTCTTCTCATAAAATCTATCATATCCACAGCCTTCTATAACTGTTTGTGTTTTTCCTTTATATTCCTGACCTAAAGGATTTTGCTTTACCATCATTTTCTATTACAAATGCCTGAAGCTCACCCCCCATACTACTGTTCTACCTAATTGGTGTAATTTCAGCTGTGTAATAATTAAATAAACTATTTAGATTACATGCTACTTGTTTATTTAGACTGATCTGTCTCAGCACTTTTTCAGTTTTGATGAATAGGGACCACTAGAGAGATATATGTATAGGCATCTTATATAAAAGTGTTTTTCTACTATTTAAAGAGCATTTAGTTACAGATGTGTACAAAGTGCTAATATCTATTTAGTATGAATATATAAGAAAATGTTTATTATTATTATTATTATTATTATTATTATTATTATTAGTTAAATAAGAACTAAAAGCAAACATATTTGCGAGCATCACCCTCCTTTATAAGTTGGTTTTGTATCAATTGCTTTACCAACAGTTCAACTTTATCAAATGTAACTTAGTTTACTATTCCTATAGAAATCACTCTTGGAAAGTTATTATACCATGAAAACTTAATGATCAATAAGAACAAACAAAGCTATCATACACTTTATAGCACCTGCATATTTTCAAAGCATTTCCATAATTATTAACTGACTTAAACCTTTAATTGTCCTTTTGTTGTGGATATGATGCACATAGTACCAAATTAATTGCAACTATATGCATTTTTACATTATATTCTTAATTTGCACTGTTAACATGTTAAAATATGCTAATTATGTAGAAAATATATTATCCGTGGTGTTTTTATAAGAAGAAATAGCTATTGTCATTTAAAAAATTAAGTTAAGTTTCCATTGAAGACCATTCAATGAAAAGGCATTCTCAATTTTAGTAATCATTCTATAAAATATATTTTAAGGAAATATATGTGTGTGTGTGTGTGTGTGTGTGTGTGTGTATCTAGATACTACCTTTATAAGTACTTTATAAGTACTTTATAATGTACTACCTTTATAAGTTCTTCTTGCATTTTCAAATGTTGAGGTTTGATTTTCATTTATAATATGAATCCAAACTTCTCAGGAAATCTAGTACCCTTAAAGGTTACTTAAAAAAAAATAAAGACTTATACAGCCCTCTAGTGTTCCAAAGGTAGAGACCCCCCAGAACAAAACACATCCAACCATGACTAAATTCATTCTCCCACCTACTTCTTTTAATGTGGAGTCATTTCTGCCAATACTACTGCTAGGAATATATATTATTTAAACTACTAAAATACAGTGTTGGCAGTGAGAACTGAACAGTTCTCACTTACCTCACTAGGGAAAGAGTGCTGTGTACATGATAGCTTAGAAACTGGCTTCATGAAGAGAAACATTCAGATTAAATTTTTTTTGGTAAAAAGAAAAACAAAATTAATTTTCTATGTACTTGTTTAAGTAGCTGACAAAAGAGTTTAGTATGCTTCACTGCAGGGCTTCAGCAATAGGTATTGCTTCTTTTACTTTCCTCCCTATCTCCCCATGAATTTCCACTGACAGAGCCTACAGCTACTTCTCAGAAATCATACAAAACCTGAAATTGGTAAAAACATTAACCCCAAAAAGGTATCTTCCAATGTTGTCTTGCAAATCATATTTTAATAGACAACTGCAATCTGAGAGCACATTCTTTATAATCGTAACACTGAGCAATATTCACAAGCTGTCCCTCGTCTGCAGATGGAGCTGTTGACAAAACAGTCCTTTCCACTTGAGAAAAAGCAGAGCACAAATGAGTATTATTGAATATTTCCTTTTTCTTGTATTTTTTGTTTGTTTGTTTGGGTAAGGACAATGACTCAATATGTATCCTAAGTATTACTTTTTCAATTAAAAGAATTCATCCTTTGAAAATTAATCACAGCTACACAATGTGATGAGTAATATCTTGGTGATAGATTTGGACCACATAAATCCTATATAATAAAAGTAGAGATGCAAGCCAATGAAAGTGACTCATGTACATAGCTAAATCATATAAGGAATTGTTGGATAGAAGAACACTCTGCAATAGTCCTTTCTAAATGAACGTGGCACACTAAGTTATTTAACATTTTGTATCCCAGTAATCCTGTTTCAATATCATACAATAAATAATGTTATCACATCACCTAAATGTCTGCAAAATAGTAGGTAGGTAACATACATTATGTAAAGAAACCTAAATATGCAATAGGCAAATAAGAATTATTTAATTTGATTTGTTTATTTTTATACTTTTCGTACTGGGGATTGAATCCAGGGGTACTTTTACCTCTGAATTACACTCCTACCCCTTTTTAATTATTTTTAACTTTTGAAACAGGGACTTGCTAAGTTACCAAGGGTGCCATTAAATTGCTGAGACTGACCTTGGACCTCTGATCCTCCTGTCCAATCTTTCCAAGTAATGGGATTCGTGGTATGTACCCCTGCACATGGTTTAGCATTGTCTAATTTTAAAAGTTTGAAGAAAACTTCTTGTTAATCCAGATGAGTTTTAATTGATTTTCAGAGTTTGAAGAGACTTTAGTGATCACTCATTTATTCTTTCACTGAATATAAATGTAACTTATGGGAATGGGTTATATTTGTTTGGCATTAGAATGAAAGACTCATCTCACACATCTGCTTTCAAGAAGCTTACAGTTAAGGTATATGACAGACATTAAAGGCTTTTGAACAGAGTAAAAGTCTATGGAAACAAAAGGAAAGGCTTTAACCATAAGTACCAGTAGAAGGTCAAGGAAGGCAATTTTAAAAGTCACTTGGCCTGAAGTTTTAAGGTCATCTAAGGAAAACTTCCTCTGTTTTCAAAAGTAGAAACTGAATTGGTAAAATATAGCAGCTAGCAGCTGATAGGTGTCAAAACCAGGGTCGGAAATGAGCTTTTCTGTTTTTCTTCTGCAACAAAACACATGTCTAGGTGAAGTATATATCAGTATCTGCTTTGAATAAAATTAGAGTCTGAGTGGATAGTCTAACTTACGCTAGAGTACAGGCAAGAACTCTGTTCTCAACAGAATCTCATGAACTGCATCAGGAATCTTAGGGACTTGGAGTATAGATATAGCACGCTATGCTTTTAAATTTTCTCTGTTTTCTCAAATTTTAAATAAAATACTTTTTTCTGTATTTAAATTATTTTATGTGCTGTGCATTTTTACTGAAAGTACGAAGTCCATAGTTATAATAACAAAGAACACTGGATTCCTGTCATTTTGGAGTACTAAAAAGTATGCTAATGCCTGGTCTAGAACACTATCAAAACATTCATCCTCTTCTACTTTGTTGATGTAGGGCTAAAACAGTAAATTAAAAAAAACAAAAACTCGTATTTCTGATTATTTTAACTTCTTATGAGATGAGCAATAGAAAAATTTAAACATAGATGCTTCTGCATCTGAAAATTACTATAATATCTGTCTTGATATCTCAGAAGTAAAATAAACTTAATCACTATAATCATCATTGGGAAAATAAACCCACATGTTTTATACTCATTGAAATTAGAATTATTTAGAAGGAAACAAAAATGAGAGAAATAAAGATGCACTGCATATATAAAATGTGTTGAATGCTATAAAATACGAAAAAATAATAGTGATGTATTTTCAAATTTCATATATGATCATACTATTTGAAATCATGGTCAGTACCTTTATTTCTTTTTTTTTTTGCCGTACTGGGGATGGAACCCAGGGACATTCTACCTCCAAGCTATATCTCCGTAATTTTTTTATTCTTTATTTTGAAACAGGGTCTCACTAAGTTACGGTGGGTCTCACTACCTAGCTGAGGCTGGCTGTAAACCTGGATCCTCCTGTCTCAGCCTCCCAAGTACTGGGATTACAAGCGTGCACCACCACACCTGGCTAGTACTTCTATTTCTTATCCCCATACATATAATCATTATATCTTTGTTTCATTGAAAATACGGCATATTTAAACTAAAATAAGATCTCACACTTGTGGAGAAAAAAGATGCTATGTCACTTGTGTAAACCTGGACTATAGCTGGTGCACGTGGAAAATAAAGTTTTAAAAATCTACCATCATTCACCGAAAACTCTGGCTAGGTAATTTTGAGCCATAGAGTATTGTCTTTCAGAATCCTATTTACAGTTTTACACTTTGATGTTTAAATCAAAAGTAACACGTAGACTAGATGTCCATGTTATATCAAAGTTGACTTTATATAAGCTTCCATATGATATGGGCAAGTTTGTCAATCCTTAATTTACCCTTTAAATTTAAAATGTGAATGAGACATTAAACTTGAAAGAAACATAAAACCATGATATCATAGTTTGTATAGCATGATACCATGTTATACATTGATAGTGTATAACCATTTCTCGGATATGGTGTAAAACCATTTCTCAGAAAACCATCTCTAAGATTATAATATGTACATTATTGAAAAGTAAAGAAATGCTTCTTTTGTTGTGTTGGAAGAATCATATGGATTTGAAGACTTTTACATAATTTAGTTCTCTTTCTCTGAAATAAGTCACTCAACAATGAGTCCTGAAATGAAATTACATAATCATGTTCCCTCTACAGCTATAGTTCACATAGTAGGTAAGGATAAAAGAGAATACTATTATGAAATTTATTTCTATTCTATAACATATTTGGCTGCAATTATAATGCTGCCAATACCTTTGAAAACCTAAGCATAAATCCATGTAAGGTACATTTACTGAAATCCATTTAAGCTGGTTCAAATTTGAACATCATAATATTTTACAGAAACAACCTTAATTATGGCGTAACAATGTAACTTAGTGGGAGACATTTCAATATCATTTAGAATTACCTTCATTATTTGTTTTAAAATATTCCAATCATGGTGCTATTATAAAGAGATGTACTAACACTACAACTATAGATAATCTCTCATCAAGAAGAGTAGTATTATACACTAATATATAACCAGATAGTCATCAACATGAGATTGTAATAGGTACACTTGGTGATATAAACAAGGAACCCATCATTTAAGGAGAAATATGCAAACATGCCTACAAGATGGAATGATGAATGCGATGAACAGTAACGACAATATGCAATATGAAAACTCAAAAGCAATGGAGCTTTCTATGATTGACTTATTTAAGATTTAGAGGAGACTCAAGGTTGTATACTGTTTAAAGTACATTTATCCAGATAGTAGAAGTTATAAATTTTAATTCATGTTCTACTATTAACCATTTCATCTTGCCTTGCCAAAATGTAGCACTTTAATGTATTGCTTTCCCCATCACTTTTCTTTCTGGTACTAGGAATTGAACCCAGGGACACTGTACTTCTGAGCTATACCCTTAGCTCTTTTCATTTTGAAATAAGGTCTTGCTAAATTGCTAAAACTGGCTTCAAAACTGCAATCCTCCTGTCTCAGCCTCTCAAGTACTGAGATTAAAGGTATGTGCCACCATGCCTGGAGATTCTCTCATTTTTTTATTGAAATTTTAACATTTTTCTGCTCAGACATATCACAAAGAAGTTTTACTACACTTGTGTTCACCACATTTGAATAGTTTTAACATTGTCAATTCTCATTCACATATGTATTGATTACAAATCACTTCTTAGGTTTTATTAAAAATAATGTAAAAGTAAACTTTCTGTAATATTATATTAAGAAAAAATTCCATTTATATTTCTTACAAAACTCACGGACAAGAATAGAAATTAAAGGGAACTTGTAGAAAGCTTTAAGTAAGACATTGTTACTTGAATATAGTAATTACCCATAATCACTTGGTGGTAAAATTATTTATTAGGCAGACATAAATCAGTATTTTATTGTGTCTATTATTTTTCATTAAAAATGTCAAAATATTTGCTAATATTGCTCTGTGTACATTTTGCCAATTGTTTATATATTCCAATGCCTTCTAATTTAGTTAGTTGTTTTCCCATTAGCAAATAAAATTCTTGTATCAAGCTTTATGTTTTTCCTAATTGTACATAGAATGGGTCAAATTAGTTCCTCCCAAACAAAAATATTTAATATGTCTACATGATAAAAGACAAATATGCTATATGGTGGGTCTTTTTAACTAATCTTAATACCAGTAACAGGAAGTAGAAGTGGTGGTTAAAAATTGAGTTTCCATCTGTAAGACATGTTTTCATGCCAAATGGCAGTGTTCCAGTTAACAATTCTAGAAGAGACAGCAGAACACATTGACATGTCTCCAGCCATACACTGCCTCACAACAAGAAGGTTAAAATACATAGAAAATTGTAGAAACAAAAATAAAAAAACAAAAACAAAAACAAAAAAACCCGAGAGTCAATTTTGCAGGTGGCATTCAGCAGTCCTGCTGGTTCAAGGATAGGATATTCCCATAGGGTATCCCAGCTGAAAAATCTAGTTAATGTCCTGGTGTTTCTTAACTGCTTTACACCATTACATGAACATATTTTATAAATGCAAAAAGTCATCTATGGGTGACATTGAGCCTCAAAGCTGAAGGGATCTCATCTGAATTTCTATAATGGATGTCTGTAATAAAATCTTGTATATAATGTGATTTCAAGAAATGCATTACCAAAAGCATAAACACCTTGTTAATAGTGGCTGTGCACAGCATTGGCCTAAGGGGCTGTCAGATAATCAACCTAAACTAAAATATCAGAAAACAACCAAGTGTGTTGCAGGCAAGTTAATTTATAAGGTCAGTTAAGGGAAAAAACATTATCACACAACTGAAGTCGCTTTTACTCCTCAAGAGAGCATTTTGGCTTATATTGATTGCATCAGGGACACCCTGAGGTGATGTCAGGCATTAATTTGTGGTTACTCTCACACAAATCCACCAGTAGGCTAAAAATATGGCCCATGTAGAAAAAAATTTATGATTACTAGTTGTTAACTAGTGATTTTAAGTACCTTTATTGGTGCATTGTGATTATACATCATAGTGAGTTTCTAAGTGATACCAACATATATGTACACAACACTTGGTGATTGAGGAAGAAAACAGATAAAATAATGTTATATATATAAATAAGTTATCCCTTCCAATCTCACTAACACGTACAGGGTGGTAGAGTGTGATGGGATGTGGAGGGAATTAACTATTTTTAGGAAATATTTGAGTTAGGCTAATTGGAAAATATTCATATATATGCTAATATTTTAGTAGCTTCCATATTTTAACAGTTGTATGTCATTTATGTTTGCATATCCAGCACTTAAATACTATCAATCACATAGTAGGTACCCAATTAATATTTACTAAATAAGTATGTATTTTTAAAGATTACATATTTTCATATAAATATTTTAATTACTAATTGAGTTTTATTGAATCCATTTTAAATCTAATAACCAAACTAAATTGGTTTTAATTTTTGTTACTAAATCTGAGAATTAAGTCTTATGATATAGCACATTTTTAATCTAGGTTCTCCCAAAAATAGATTGAATAGAACTTGTGTCTAATATCTAACTATCATATCCTGAAGATGGAGATACTAAAAACAAACGTAGAACACAACAGTAATGATTCATATGCTGTAACTGTAGTTTTGAGCATACATAGTACCATTATTCTTTATCTTTCAATAATGCTCTTAGGTACACTAATAGCTTTGTATATTGTGCTCTGGCATTTCAACCCAAACCTTCTCTTCTAGTCTCTTCTTTAGAATACAAAGGATGGAGTGTCAAATGCATTTCCTTTTGGCTAGCTGGCCTCTCCCAGGTTCTGCCAGTATGGGACAATAGCAGCCTTGAAGGCAGAAAAAAAGTGTTTTTGTTTTGTTTTGTTTTGTTTTTCTAATAACCTGTTGCTTGCTGGTGCATGCAAGTGGGCCCTATACAGATAGAACCCATACCTTTGAGGAAAGAGTTCTGGTGTCAGTTCTGGACAGCATCAGCTGAGTTATGGTTCTCCATTCAAATTGTGGCATTAGACTTCAGCTGAAGTTCTTTCTAGATTCTAGCTTCTTTCTACACCTCCAGACTCACTATGTCTCATAAGATGCACCATTAATGCCACCTTCTCAGAATTCTAGATTTATAGGCCACTCATGTGAGGTACTGGGGTCTGGATCTTATCTCCATGAAAAATGACCTACAAGTTCTTGAAAGACTGGTAATATCCAGGTAGACCTTTCTCCTCTGACATATAATCCTAGGTCCATATGGTAAACTTCCTTTAAGCTTTGAGGCTCTGATAACTACTCTGCTTTGCTCCCAGCCTTAAGGAAGGTAACTCTTTCCAACAGTTATACCTTCAGTGTCACTTAGTGTCACCACTTCATCATTCTACTCTTCCAAAATCTCCTTAATCATATCTGTATATTAAAACCAATGTTTAAATAACAAATATAATTTCTGTATTCCTAACTAAATCCCAACTGATACAAGTACTGTTATTTTCACATTTTAGCTTCATAAATATTTTACTTAATTGTAATGAAATGGAAAAAAAACCCACAGCAGTGTTAATGGCCTTGACTGAATTTGAATTTGAGATTAAATGTGATTCACATAATGTTAGTTTAATTATGAGGAGAGTATGCATTGTATTATATTGTCATAGCCTCTTTAATAGTTTTACAGGTGGTTAAAAATCAATATCATGGTTGACATTCTGCAAATGAATATCAAAAAGTAATTAGCACACAATTTTCTTTGCATTATTATACATTTTTATTTCATTTATCATGACTCAGAAAATAAGAATATGATGAACCACAATCGATTTAGCTAGTTATCTATCTTGGGTTTTGATAATCTTTATTGTGTTGAAAATTATATAAATGCATGAATTAGTTTGGTAATTTGAAAGAAGGACATTATGTGGTGATTAAATTCATTGATAATTAGAATTATGCTACAGGTGATATAGGAATGTGGTGGATTTTTTTAAAAATCATTTTCTGAGACTATAACACTGAAGAAGGAGAAAAATAATTTTCAATGGCACTAAATTAATGATCACTGAAACTTCATTATGTTATAACAACTCAATATTTCAGTAATCATTGATGTGCTGTTCTGATAATTATTCAATCTCTTTGTAAGAAAAATAGCTGCAATATTAATCTGTGCTTTTATGTATGCAACCACATCTATATTAGAAAGGAAGCAAGGTAACATACTTAAAGTAATTTCCATATTTATAGCAGTGTTAAAGAATATAAATATTCTCAAAACTTTCTGTATAAAGAAGCATTAGGCTTTGTTCATTCATTGTATCTTGTACACTGTCACACAATACATACATGTATACACACACACACACACACACATTAGTCTGTGTCTACACAAACCATCACTCTTGTTAAGCATCATAATTAATTTTCCAACAGCAGAACTGGATTGTTCTGAAATGCCCTTTTGTCAAGAATACACTATGTAACTTTACTTTTGTGTTGTCAAATGTTTGTAGTCACATCATTTTACCTCTGATTTGTAGACCAAGTCATCTAATGGAAGTTTTCATTTTTGAAACTGAAGAGGATATTTTATTGGTCATTCAGATAGAAATGCTCTATGTGACTTAGAGCTGCCAGTTAACCAAGACTGTAACGATTCATAAAGTAAACTAAAACTGTAATAAGAAAGCATATTTGGAAGCTGGGGTTGGTCCTGGTATATTTGCCAACTTTAGTCACATCAAAAGTTTTTGAGCCTTAGGGATTTTTTTTTTTTATAAAAAGAAGTAATGTGGTCCCAGAATAGAATGGACCTTTGCAGAGGAAAAAAATCAGTTTTCCTTTTGGATCCAAGACTCCTTAACTGGGTGCATTTGATCATCTGATTTAATCTTCTTGAGTATTTGGATTTTCCTCAATAAAATAGACATTGTGAAACCAGTGTAGTAATAACTATAGGGTTCTCTGCACACATAGGATAGTCTACCATTTAAAGTTTTTTCTAGCTCTAAAATTCTATGAACAAGATAGATATTAAGTTATTTAATTTAACTTCACTTCTAATCATTAATGTTTTTCCTTCAAAATTTTAAAGGCCCTTGTTGATCTTTTAGGAATAGGCTTATTAAGTAAGATAAAAATCGATTTTAATTGGATATTTATATTATTGCAAATTACATATATTTTAGCAATAATTTAAAGTATTAATACCAGAAGTTCTCCTGCAAGATTTCACAAACAATTTTATAAAATTTACCCCACCTTTCCACCTTCAAAAATTACCCTGAGGGCAAGTAATGCAGTTGAGCCGTAATTCTTCACTGGTTAGCCCTTATACTCATATCAATGAGTAGAATAACAAGAGACTAAGGTAATGGGGTCTTACATTGGTAAAGAGAAATTATATTTTATAACAACTTATAGTTGGAGCATTATTTACAAAATTATGTAATGCAATGTTTCAAATCTCTCTGACAATATTTGGGATAATTAAATTGATAGTGTCATGATCATTCTTAAGATTTATATAAAGCAAGTTTTCTCAGTGGGGGCATTATTGACATTTCGGACTAGAAAGTGCTTACTTCTGAGAATGGATGCAGCAGTCCTATATATTGTAAGATATATAGCAGCATCTCTGGCTTCTATCCACCAAATGAAAATAGCATTAGTATCCCCAGCCATAATGATGAAAAATGTCTCCACAATATAGTAGGCTCTAAAGAAAATACAAAATCACCATATGATACAGCAATTCCTTTTGTTGATATATACCCAGAAGAAATGAAAGCAGGGACTTCAACAGGTATTTGTACACCACTGTTCATAGCAGCATTATTTATGGAAAGAACCCTAATATCCATCTACACATGGATGGTTAAAAAATGTATTATAATCAGGTCACGCAATGGAATATTTTCCAACCTCAAAAATTCAGGTGCTAGCTTAAATACAAATTAATCTTGAAAATACCATGCTGAATGAAACAAGCCAGATGCAAAAGTACAAATAGTGTATGATTCTACTAATATGAGGTACCTAGAGTAGTAAAATTCATAGAGATAGAAACAGAATGGTTATTTACAGAGTCACTGGAAGGAGAGAAGAAAAAATATTATTTAATGAATAAGAACTTCAGTTGGGAAAGATAAAAATCTCTGGAAGTGACTGATACTGATGTTTGGACAATAGCATGAATGTACTTAATGTCGTTTAACTACATGAGAATGTTTAAAACAGTATGTTCTTATTATATGCATTTTTTTCATGAAAAAAAAATGTCACTGGGCATTGCCAAAAATCCTAGGGAGTGTATAGAAGGAAAAAAAATCACCTATGATTGACAGTCACTTCTTTAAAACACTCCATTTGCATTTTCTTCCGTTTCTAATCAGTACATCACTTTTATTTCACAGAGTGCTAGTGCTGTTTCTTCCATGTTTCAAACTACTCCCTAATAAAGGAAAATAGTTTATCCTATTTCAACTGATTAGTACTACTTTTATCACAAGCCCACTCTTCACACACACAAAAAAATCCATTTTAGGCTGAGTTTTTAATTAGTATGACAGAAAGTAATTGTTTAATGACTAGTAAATAGGTGACTAATCACTCAACACACACTGGCAACTGAAATGCCAGGATCTAGAGGGAAGAACGGTGATTCCAAAGGTGTGATGCTTGAATCTTATTTCCTGGACTCTGTGAATGGAAACTTTAGAACAAAAGTATCTTTGCAGATATAACTAAGTGTCCTGGGATGAGATCACCCTAGATTATCCAGGTGGACCCTAAATCCACCCACAAGTGCCTTAGAATGCACATGTAGAGGGGGCACACATGAAAGACAATGGGAGATGAAGGTGGAGATTGGAGGAGTATCTCTCAAACCCAAGGTCTGCTATAGGCACCAGAAGCTGGGGAGAGACATGGAAAGGATTCTCTCTCCTCCTAAGGCACACACAACCACCATCACCATAGCTACCTGAGTAACTACCTGTAGACACCTTGAATTTGGAATTCTGGTCTAGGAATTGTGAGAATAAGTTTCTTTTACCAGCTTGTGGTAATTTGTTATGGCAACCACAGAAAGCTAATACACAAGGCATCACCAATTCACAACTAGAAATGCTATAACTCTAAAATAAGATTTAAGATATTTAACCATATGTTAAACCTAACATTGTTAGTGAGAGGCTATGTTAGGTTGATAATTTTTATTTTAGGAACCCTGGTTTGTACTGTGTCTGATGTTACCTAATAATAAGAATACCATACAGAATTGTGTGTATTTATTCTAAACATGTTTAGAGATCTCAAAACTATGCACAGCAAGGCAGACATTCCTGCTCCAGTGCCATGCGGGCTCCTGGACTGTGATGCAGATAGCTGATTAAGATGCACCCACCGTAGCCGACCCAGGCACCTGTATTGCAGACGCTAATCAAAGTGCTCCTTCATGGGGTGAAAGAATTGCTATTTGTAATGCAATAATTAGGCTGGGTAGAAAGGCCTGTAAAGTAAATCAATCTAGTCTGCTCTCGAGATCTGACTCCATTCTCTTGGCAGATTGTTAACATAATGAGACAGAAGCAGACAAGAGGTCCTGCAGAGGAGACCAGTGTCATTCTGTTCCCTTCTTTCTTTAATTTTACAAGCCTTCTTAGGACATAATTGCAATTAAAACTAATAGAAGCCACTGATAAAACATGGGATTCCAAGATCTGCAAAGGTTATGGGAAAGATGAGCTGGAATGCACTCTGAGCCCCTGCCGCACAACTTCTGTGTTGTTTTACTGAACACTCTCAAAGACCACAGGAATTCTCAGTAAATAATTACAGTTGAAGGGGAAATGGGGAAGAGCATTTGAAATCCAGCTCAAAAATACTGGGTTGATTAATCCAAAATTCAACAAAAGGAAACAAATTATGTGTTCTTCATAAATTAGGATGAGATTTTCAAAAGCAAATGTATGTGTTCTGTCAAATATGTTGAACTGGCAAAATGTGCTGCCCTATGCCAACAATGAAACTGTTTTCTTATATACAGCAAGATTCTCATGCAAATGTGTAAGAATACATTTAAAATGGAAACAATTTTCACACACTGATAAATTATCTTCTATCGTTTTGCTGTGCTTTGATATCTGCTTTGTGTACAATTTAATATATATACACTTCTTTTCCTTTTTTACTGACACAGTAAATTAAATTAGGGTTCTATTCGTCCTCTCTATATATATTTTAAATTTTTCACAGAATTCTGTTTTTTATGTTAGGTTGTCTCTGGAATAATCAAATATAAACCCAAATAGGAAGTACAAATAAGATATTGTTACATTATATAAACTGCATTAAAATGGCACGTTTAGTGGCCAGATATCTTGCAATGAAGAAGACTGTCAGAGTCAGCCTCTTCTGGATACATTGTGCTGCATGCTCTTTGCACCCAAACTTTTGTGTCAAGGTTACTGTGAACAATAATAGAGTATATGTTTATATTTTTGCTTCAGTATGCACCTGTACACACATATACATGTATAGATACATATACACATGTGTATACAGATGTACATATTTATATACAAACACATATACATACATTTTTTCATGCTCAAGTTACCTAGTATTTGATATTAATTCAGCAGAAGATAAGTAACCACGATACCTACCTGGCATGATTGTTTTATTGTTCAGGCTGGCTACTTATGTTTAGAATAAATATATACTCTCTTAAGAGCAGGTTCACAAGGTTTCATCAATCACTGAATTTCTTGTTCCTACTATTGTTGGGTTTTATGCTTTCTTTCCAGTCATAACATAATTTCCTCAGCTTTTGTAAGCTGATTTTTATTTTTCTGATATTATGTGTTATAATAGTAAGAAACAATGAACAAAATAACAGACATGTTCATTAATGTTGGTTAACTCTGTGCTACTTCACGTTCATTTGTTCATTTCTAATTTAATCCTGATGGTGGTGCATTTTCCTGTGATGCAGGTGGGTTTTTTTTTGTTGTTGTTGTTTGTTTTGTTTTGTTTTTCTGCAGATAGCAAAACTGAAGTCTACCAAAATGGATAACTTGTTCAAAGTTAGGAGTCTGGAGAAAACACAAGTACCAACCAGGTCTGATTGCGAATGATTAACTGGAAAGCTGTCCAGAGAGTATGCTCATTTCTACTCTCTCTTAAATTTAGATGTTTTATTTTCAAATAGCAACATAGGCAACACAAAGTTTAAAAATATAAATGAAGTTATATGTTCATGATTTATTTCAACAAGTATATCCTTTAAGAAAAGAGTTCACTTGAGAAAAAACATGTTGTAAAAGGGAAATGTAGAAATGCTGACGCACTAAAGATACCACAAATTAAATTTTAGCATTAAATATCTATTACTAAAGAGTTTTTTTTTTAATTTACAAAATAAGCCTTTCAAAGCACAGAACTTTAATTTTAGAAAATATATGTATATGTGGAATCTAAAAGAAAGCCAAAGACATAAAAGCAGTCCTTAGGATGGTGATTTCCAGAGGGTAGGGGGTAGTAGGAAGATGTTGGTCAAAGAGATATTGGTCAAAGGGGGTCAAAGATATTGGTCAAATTAATCAATAATACTGGATGAACATGTTCTGAAAGATAATGTGCATCATGATGACTATATTTAATAATACAATATTGTATGCTTGAATTTTTGTAAGAATGCTAATGTTAAATGTTTTCATCACACAGGCACACACACTCACATCAAGGTAACTATGAGGTTAGATATGGTAATTACTATTTGCATTTTTGTCAACACATTATATACATTAGTGTATGTCAATAAAGCTGGAAAATAACTATGGAAATATACTATGAATAGATAAAATTTGGATCAATACATTCAAATGGATACTGAAAAGGCATCCAGTATGCCAAGGCAGAACATAAACTTGGATTATATGGCAGATAAACATTATTTGAACATTATCCACCTCCAATATCACCACTATCATAATGGAGTTTATTTATGAAAAAAAATTAGTTTTGAAAATTAAACTACTGAAATCAACATGGATATAAATGTATTTCCAAGATAAATTTGAAATAAACAGTGAAGTTACACATTAAATGCAAATTAAAACAACTGAATTATCGCTACTAAAAAGTCCTAAAGCATATAGCAGTGTAGATTGCCTAGGATTTTAATATTTATTTGCTACTTTTGTGAAAAGCATAGTATAATCATTACTATAATTTTTGTTGTTGTTGTTAAATAGCCATCCGTAATTCTATTCAATGCTTTCAGTTCAACCAATTACTTTCTCTAAGGATTGTCCTTCCCTACAACTAGTTCATACAAGCAATACCACAAGCAACTCTCTGGCTTTCACTTTGCATTAACATAATGGGTTATATACTCTTTTTTATGTAATTAATTGTGCAGAGTGCCAGGATTTTAATAATTGCCTGAATGAACAATAGTTATATGCGAGGAGAGACTGAGCCTTGTGTTAAAGCCGTCAAGTAATCATATTAGATTTGCTATTGGTTTTGCTCACCTCTAGATCCAGAAGAATAGATGGGATTAAGAGAACACTTATTTGTTCAAGATAGTCTATATTGATTTGATGGATAGATACATTAATCAAAATTAACGAAAAAATCCCATTTAGTAAAATCTTTAGTCATATATTCTCATTAATTGATATTGATTCAGTTAATAAGGAATAAAATCTGCTCAAACTAAATATGCCTGCCTCTGACTATTCTGTCCTTTAACAATACCATACTAAAAATATTTCATTACAGTGAGGGTATCATAATGAAAATTAAAAAGTCATTTTTCCAAAAGATTTATATTTGTAAACACTATATGTAACACTTACGTAGAAATAAAACTTTGAATAGATATAAATCTTGATTAAAATAATAAGCTTACTCATGACATAAAATCTGATATGTTCAACTATGAATGGAGTTATTATACATTTAAGAAAAATTATAGTTTCAATTTTGTAACGTTCCTTCACTTTAGTTAAACCAGAAATCGATGCCATGTGTGTGACAGACAGTTTAGTTGCCTGGGGCTAAGCTGATATGAACCATAAGATTAGATATTTCTAAGGGTTGTTTTCTTTCTGTAACATTTCTGCCTTACACAGATCATTCATGTTTTATTAAGAGTCTAAATAAAAGCAAATTCCATTGGATTTACCCTTTGCTAAAAGTAAAGGGAAAAAATGACAATAAGGTAAGCCTCTGGCACTTGAGACAACTGAAGTAAATGAAAAAGTTGGAAGGGAAGTGATGCGAGGAAGATTTACAATTTATTTATAAATTATAGGAAATTATTGTAATATAACAAGGCAGAGTGATGACAATGAAAATGATGTCATGAAAGAATACTGGTAAATGTAAGCTTCAGCAAAGGGAAATAAACTTATATTTCCATCCTAGTAGAAAGGACGTACGGAAGCATGTTCTGGGGAAACAATTATCTAGATGCTCATTTAGAAAATGCAAGTGGCATAATGCACTGAATTTGCACACTTTGATTCTCTTTAAAGTCTCTTAGATATATTTTCTTCATTTGGCTAAGTATTACATTGGTGTTGAAATGTTAGTATACTGATATTTATTTCTAATGCTAAAGATATTATTTTATAGTGTACACACCAATTTGTGTTCATGAATGCTTAAGTGTAAAATAATATTTAAATTTGCAGTTTTGAGTTTTAATGTTCCATAAAAACTGGACTATAAGATATACAGTTTTTCTCTAATCAAGCAAAGTTTTCCTATAAGTAGTACAAAGTATTAAGTATATACTGATGTTTTGTTCTATAAAACTTTTATGAGAGCTAGCTCAGTTCTTTTTATTTGTAAAAATAAATAAGCAATCTTGGGATACGTTTGCATCATAGGAATATTGTGCATAGTACCTGAGCATGCCAGGAGGTGATATTGTAAAATGCAGAACAAAGGCAAAATATGTAGCGCATAAACTGCTGCTGTTGTAGTAATGTTTATAGGAGACATGGGAAAGATTGTTCTCCATGCCAGCATTAATCAAATGTGGATGCTAACACATTTCTCCAAGCTCAATTGTGTGTTGGTTCAACATGCTTGTTGCTTATGTTGATTTCTTCCTAAATTATGCATTTAACTAGAAGAAAGCAACAAATCACTCAATCCCCATCACACCCAAAACAATGTTTACCTCATTTATTTTAGAAAGAAAAGCTTAAAAGTGCCTGAGAATTGGTGTAATGTATGGAATTTTCCATAAAGAAATTTATGCTTTTTTATAGTTTTTAAATTTTGCATGCAAACAAATCTCTTCTTGTGAGAATATACTACACAAAGAAATAATATCTAAAATACAGGTTTTACTCCTCTCTCCCTACATAGGATAATAGAAGATTATAGGACAAGTACAACGATAGAGAAAATAATATATCATAAAGTTGGATGACAAATTAATGTTAACTGTGATTGAATTCAACAAACCACATAAATAATCATAAATATAAGAAGAATATTAGAAACTTAATTTTACATGTCATGAATACATTCAATTGTTCAATATTGAAAGGAAAAGTCCTTTATCTCATGGTTACTTTTCTTTGGCTCAATAAGCATGTGATTTTAGACAATTTCCTTTGAAGTTATTCATCAGCTATTGATCACAATTCAAGTGGCTGTAATGAAATACTTTGATTGGGGAAGAATAAAAAGCACACTAGGGGCCAAAAGACAGCTAACATTATGTAAATTAGAAGTCATTAATTATAGCTGAGCTAAAACATGAAAATTAGAGTATGTATTTGAATGGAAGAGAATCTTTAGAAGAAATAATTTAATTTAGAAATGCTTAAAAACCTGGGAGTTAAAGCAAGGCCATGAAATTGAGTGATATCATCATTGTTAGCTTCAAAAACACCCCTACATATAATAGGTTATACTGGGTGAGAGGAATCCAAAGATAACAGGTTATAGTCAGATATTCTGTCTTCAAAGTTCTCAAATCAGCCTGACACTGGTTCAAACTAATGCTTTGCTCTTTGCTAACTGTGCAAAGTTAGATAAGTTTATTTTACTAGGTTTATTCATACTTCATTTCTTTATTTTAAAATTTTATTGGTGCAATATAATTATAGGTTATAGTGAGACTCAATTGATACATTAATATTTGTACACAATATCTCTTGATGTGGTTCCCTCCTAAGCAGATAACAGCTACCCCCACCCTCTCTGTGCATACTAGTAAGGTTGTTAGTGATGCCTTCATATATAGACATAATATTATTTGGTTTGTTTCTTTCCTCATGTCTCCTTTTCCTCCTCTTTTCCTCCCTCCCTCAACCTTTTTTTCTTTTAAATCATTCTACTGGTTTTACTCCTTAATATCATAAAGACCCTTTTCTTTCCTATTTTTTTTTTTTTTTTTTAGATTCCATTAGGTAGACAAGTAGGATAATAATGATTGGGTCAATGTTTTTAGCCCATGATATGGGCAAATCACAGTAAGTTATCTTTCCTATTAATGCAGATTGAGATTCCTTCAAAGTTTGTCCCCCCAAAATATGTTAATTTTATTGCCACCTTTGCCTCTGGACATGGAATATAACATTGATCTGAAAGGAGTGAATTTAGCATGATAACTTGGTCCTCAACCAAAACATTTAGTAGTAACATGGTCTAGGAAGCTAAGCAGTTGCTGTTTAAGACAGACTCAGGTCCTTATAATTTCATTTATCATTTTGAAAACTACAGAACGACTTTGACTAGCCTGCTTAATCTTTTGTGTTCTTGACTTATTTTGTGGTGTCGAAACACAATAATTATAATGAACTTAGAAAAAACAAGTGACAAAAAAAAAAAGTGGAACACCAAGTCAGCTATTAAGCTCCAGTAACCCTCAAGTGCTGGCAATTTTAAATGAACTTGTCTTAGCTTAGGCAACACTTAATTCACTCTATGCTTACAGAGAAATACTCATCACTTTTATCCATTCCTGCTGATCAACATAGGGATAAATGAGATTACATAGGCTCTTTTACTAAACTCAAATATTAAACATTAATTAATTAACTCATCAGTGGAAATAACCCATTGAGATTATAAAGATTGTAAGGATGACAAATTAGTAGCAATGAAAAAGAAACATGCTCTTGTCTCTGCCCTGGTCACTCATTTATCTTTGTGTACAAGAGGGATGTTTGGCAGGATTTATCTAATCTCTAATTAATTAACATTATTCAAATACTTCCTAAATATATCACTTAGAGTATAGAGTTACACTGGTCGGTATAGAGTTACTGACCAGTGTAACACTTAAAGTGTTTATAAGATGCCAGATGCCACATCAGTGTAATCCCAGTGCTTGGGAGGCTGAGACAGGAGGATCACAGGTTCAGTGTCAGCCTAGGCAATTTAATGAGCACCTTTCCAAAAGAAAAAAGGCTGGGCATGTACCTTGGAGGTACAATACCCTTGGAAGTAAAATACTCTGTTCAAATATTTAAAAGATTTAATATGCTTTCCTTGATATGCCATAATACATTTTGCTCACTGTTGAAAACGATTAATCTTATTCATCTTCACACATGTGTGTGTGTGTGTGTGTGTGTGTGTGTGTGTGAGAGAGAGAGAGAGAGAGAGAGAGAGAGAGAGAGAGATACTGGAAATTGAATCCAGAGATACTGGAAATTGAATCCAGAGCCTTTCTACCTCTGGGCTATTTCCCAAACCTTATTTATTTATTTATTTATTTATTTATTTATTTATTTATTTATTCATTTATTTATTTGACTGGTTCTTGCTAGGTTGCTGAGAACCATGCTAAGTTGCTGAGGCTGTGTTTAAATCTGAAATATTCCTTTCTTAGCTTCTCAAGCACTGGAATTGCAGGCATGTGCCCCTAACCCCCGTGCACATCAATTTCTTGATACCAGTTTTTTACCCTTTTTTAATTTTGTATTTTATATTAAATATTCAAGTTAAATACAAAGGTCTCCTCTCGTTCTAATGGTTATTTTAAACTTTGAAGTGTACTTCGTGATGTAGCTTCAAGATATTTTAAATTTGTTAGGTCTAGTTTAAAAGAGCTACATCAAAATTAAAATTCCAGAAGATGTGTCTTCTGACACTATTTGCAGACACATACTATTGTGTGAAAAAATTCTATAAAACTGTAGAAAACTATAGATGGATACATAGATGTATCTCAATAATAAGCTTTTAGAATATTAGAACAAGCTATAATTGATAAATGCAAGAAATTTTGAACATGCATGTCTTCCTCAGTATAAGTATGTGACTCAAGTAATGCATACTGTTTTCAGTGACGGAAGAATCAAATTTGCAACTAACCCACAAGCCCTGTGGCTCAAATATGTAGTGTGAGCAAAACAATTCCTGGATTCTAAAATAACACCCAAGAGCAAAATCCATGACATTCAGCTGCTGTTTTAATAGAGATCATTCATTCTGCCCCCAACCAAATTTTCAGAGGTTTAGTTTAGGGAGATGATTACACCTCCCATAAAGTGTCATATTAGTTGTGGTATTCTCTGATATATCTTTGGGAAACATATCGTTTCTAAGTAAGTCCCTGGTTCAGGGACAAGATCAGAATTGAGATTGAAAGCTTTAGCCATCAGACAGTCTTCAGGCTTATTCATTTGTAGTATATAGCAAGATGTGCTGGTAGAAAATACGACTTGACAATTGATTTACTGCACAACTTTCTGGAAGGAGGGTTTTTTCAATGCACTGTGAAAATAACATGATATTTTCTATGACTGCTATTATTAACATTTGCAGACTTAGGAAACTATGAATCTATGAAAGACAATAAAAAACTAGATATTCAAACTGATTATCTTACTCTAAAATAAGCTATATCCAGGAGTATATTTTGCATTGTTATTTAGAAGAAAAAAACATTTCCTACCCTCAGTAATAATGAAACAGAATTGTGTCAAAGAATATTACTATTCAGTGTTCAAAAAAATGTATTTGCTTCTCTTCCCATTTTCAGTTTATCCATGAGACACTACTTGGCACATGATGTGACCCTTTGTAATTATATAATAATATTTTCAAAAGCCAAATTTCATTTCCAGCTCCTTATATCATAGTGATACCTATTGTGGTTTTATAATATCAATGAATTTTTCTGTGTTTTTGAACATCTGAGGATTAAAAATTACTCAGTATGCAATAGGTCAACATTAAGATAAATTTAATAAAAATATTAATCATTGCTTGTGTTGACCTTATATACATTCACTGTGCAGTCTAACTTGAGACTTGTGGACCAAAAAGTGTCCCAGGCAATATATACCTGGAACTGGAGCAAGTTTTACTTTTCTTACTGAATATTAATACATAGCTTTCTTTGCAAATTTTTCTAGAATGTTTGTCTTCTCATATCTATTACTATGATGAATAATTGGTTTGTTTTATTCTATTTTATTTTGACCTTCAGAAGTAAACGGAATGCATTGCATTATTTTGGCATCATAAACAATTGGTAATACCAAGCCTTTAAATTTTTTGAAAGAGAAAAGCATACAAGATGACAATGCTTTTTGCCAGGTGTATGATTAGCTGTTACTGTAAAAATACATGATTCCCAACTGGGTGCCTTTATACCCCTCCCCAAACACTTAAAACATATTGTTTTCTATCTTTTAGTTACTCTAATTTTAGAAATGAGTATCTATGGAAACATCAGCATAAGGATAATATACTAAGTTTGTGCTGGTACTATAAAAATTACTAAAAATGTGAGACTAATAAAACCTAGGCTTATTGTCTTACATTTCTATAGGTCAGAAGCTGGATAAAGGTCTCACTGGGCTAATGTCAAAGTGTTGACAGAGCTACAGTACTCTGGAGATTCTCAGGGAGAATATATGTCTCACCTTTTCCATTTCACAAAAGTTGCCTACATTCCTTGACTCATGGGTCTTTACCTCCATATTCAAAACCATCTCTCTTTGATGAGTCTTCCATAGACATATCCCCCTCTAACTCACTTATTCTGTCTTTCTCTTCCATTTTCAGGGACCTTGAGATTAAGAAAGATGTGCCCTTGTCACCCAAAATAAACTTCTCATCTCAAATTCCTTACTTTATTCACATCTGAAAGTCCACTTGCCACATTTAGTGTTCATAGATTCACATACTTAGGTTCTTGGAATAAGACGTGAAGTTCTCGGAGGAAGGATTATTATTTGTCTACTATAGAAATACAAAAGTACAGCAATTTTTACTACAGTAAATTGAAAGCTAGACATCAATAGAAAACTTTGATATATACATGCAATGATACATTACATCTTGCTACAAAAAAATAAAAAACAAGGAAGTCCCATATAACATTGTGAAAATATGTTTACAATTTTATTAGATTCAGAAAGCAAGATGCTCTCAAGTATATTTAGTAAGATAATTGGCCGATGGATTTAGAGCCATGTTTTCCTTCAGTTTTTTTTTTTTTTTTTTTTTTTTCCTCAAGTCTGTATACTGACTTATGAAAGACCTATGTGTATTCAGGAAGAAAAAATTGTAAAACAAATTAACCTGACAAACAGTAGTCAAGTTATTGTAGTTTACTTTTGTTAAAGGTCATATGGAGTCCATGATTTCGAGATTGTATTTTTCAGCCTTACTGGAGCATCATCAAGTGTAAAAGTAAAGAATTTAAGTAGCTTTTTCCTTAAAAAGACACTGTTATTTAATGTTCATCTTTTACACATGAAAGATTATAAAACTCAAGACTAATAGACACTGGGCTACAGTAGTCATTTTGTAAATAACGAAAATTAGAGTCAACATTACTTTTAAAATGTGTTCATTCTTTGCTAGAAATTACTTATTCTTCTTACAATCCATGGTCACATTATCTGAGTCAATTACACTCTTAGCCTTGAGCTTTTTGGAGTCTGTTGTATGCTCAGTGTTTCAGAGAACATCTGGTACAATAGTTTTACTTGATTTTTTAGCCCTTGTTGGCTTTTGCTTTAGACAGCAACATCCTGCTGAGATTTGATTCAAACTCAAAAACAGCAACTTTACTTTTACTTTATGTCTCTCTTTCCCAATTCCCAGGTTTTTGACATTGCATGATCCCTTTCCAGCTCATGAAGTTCTTTTTTCTTTCTCATTATGGGCCTCCTTCATGGGTTATAGAACAAGAGCAGTGTTAAAATCTTGTTAATCAAAACTTTAAGAATTAGATAGATACCTATTGGGAAAATAAAGAGTGGAATATTTTAAATGCTTTTGTTGAATTTCTGCACTGATTTTAATATAAATCAATGTATTATTTTGGATGTTGTAGTTTTTCTAATATTTCTTTTTGTTTATGAGTATCATGCATTCAGTTTAAATTATATTATATAATGTATTTACCAGCTTACATTGAATAAAATTGGTTATTATTACACAAAATTGATATTCAAGGGAAATAGAAACAAACAAAAAACCTCCAGATCTTGTTCATTCACTACTCAGCTTAAATATGACAGGGTCATTTTAATAATGCTATAACTCATCCTGAATTTAAAGTTTTGTTTTTTCAGAAAAGAGTTCACACAAAATCTGAGGATTCTCATTCCTTTAAACAAAAGGATGAATATTATATGAGCACAAGGAAATGAAAATCTAATGCATTTGAACTCAGAAGAATTTCTTGTTACACTTTAAAATGAATTTTTCTTTTGAGAAGAAAATGGA